>JAYJLV010002319.1:0-10454 GCA_036873485.1 Torymus texanus | reverse complement strand
ATGCGCTCCATAGCTTTTTGCATCTCCGTGTCGGAACTCGTTGAAGTTGCAGTCCAGGTTGACGTGCGCGCGGTTGAAGCGAAAGCACACGGCGACTTTATTCCCGTATATTGACTGACTCGCTTCGGAGCTTCCCAGAAGCTCCAAGCCGTTGGTCGCGGTGCGGGGAGAAGCACGCCGCGCTGCAACAGCTACTTTGAATACAAAAAAAAGTTGTATGTACATTCGACCAGACCTGTGTTTTCTTACGTATTCTTCGATGCTGAATCCGAATCTGCAATAATACCCTTCCGCAATGAATTTTGAGGTCACAAAGGAAAAACCTCATTTTTTACGAATTTTTCAGGGTTTTTAGAAAATAAAAATAAATGGATGAGAGATAAGATTAATTTGACTTCAGAATTTTTTTGTAACTATATTTTTCAATCAATCAAATCAATTCAAAGGATGACTCAGCAATTTTGGCAACAATGGTCAGCTCACTACTTGCAACGGCTCCAACCCATTTCTAAATGGCATCATCCATCTCATGTAATCAAGGTCGGTTCAATGGTACTTCTCACTGATTAAAGACTACCTCCAAGCAAATGGCCCCTCGCAAGAGTACTCAAGCTTCACCCTTGATCGGATAATCTCACAAGGGTAGTCACCATTAGGACGGCTACCACTGAACTCACTCGGCCCATCACCAAACTCACCGTCTTGCCCATACCAATAGGAAATTCGGATGAACCTATGCGGTTGATGGCGGTCAGAATCCCGCGGCCACGCGCGTTAGGTTAGACGAGGGAAACTCAAAATGCCCGCGCGATGGCAGCACTCAACAATGACTCCTACCGAATCAGCAGGATCGCTACACTAACTATCAATGTAGTAACGCTATTGTTCTCTTTCTCACTCTCATTATTGAAATGAAAGTGAACTTGACCTACTTGGTATTCTCACAGTGAAGAAGAAGGAAGCTACCGCCCCTTTCTTTTGCACACTCTCTCCTAGAAAGACTCTCCACGAGGAAACATCGTGTGTGTGCTCTCTCATCATTGGTATTCTCAGTATATAGTGCATATTACAAGACAGCGGTTACTCTCAACGGCAGTGAGTCTTAAGCAATATCTCATCAGTGGTGATACACTGCAAGGACTTTTCACCGGCTACACTCGTCATCGCTACTACAACATCAGCGATGCGTCATCGGATTTCTCTCACCATTGGGTGCCAACAACCTTCTCAACTCATCCGTAAAACTCGCTCTCAACGGACACGGACTTCTCAACTTGGTTTGACATTGGAAGCGTTACAATCAATAATACTGTACACGGTCAAATTCAATTAATATAATTGAACTCTACACAACGGCAAAACTCAATCATACACTCACCACGAGCGAAGGTTAGTTGATCGCATTTGCGTCCTTACTGTAATACTCACACAAACACTCACACCAATACTCACACCGAAAGTAATATAATATATGGAATATAAATTATCTGGATTGTAATTTTAATGTATTATTATTGCGCGATGAACTATGTATATATCATTTATGTACTTGTTGTGTAACTCATTTCTCAAACTACCAACAGCATGTACTTTCTCAATGTAATTTACGGCATTCTCAAACAAAAAGCGTATCTTAAGAATTTATTGATTTATTGATTGGTTGCAATTGCGAGTGCTTTCATACTCGGCAATACTCATACTTCGATTTAAGGCATGTGAGCCGCTTCGCGTTGGCGATCGATAAGCCATTGTCAATTGTTAACTACTATAAACGGCGACACGGCAAATTGCGTGTCACCCGCGAAGACGGGATACGCGCGAAGATACGGTGGCGTTGGCGAGCGGAGCCTCTAGGTGCTGCGTTGCACACACACATACGCGCACCCGTGTTCCTATGCCTCGCCGTAGGCAACGGCATTCCCCCTTACGCCCCTCCCTTCCGCTACAATGCCTTAGCTGTAGCCGAATAAAGGCTACGAAAGAGCTGGAGCTACAACGTGAGCGGATCAGCTGGTAAAGAGAGGTACGACGTCGCCGTCTCCCTACGCCGACCAAGCAGCAGCCGATACCCGAAGAGGCATAGAGAGAAAGAAGGAGAGAGAGAGAGAGCACTGGCATGTCAGCGCTGACTCGGCCGGTGGAATCGCAGGCACGAGCCTGAAGAAGAGAGGTGCCGCTGTAAAGAAGGCGGCCGGTCAGCGAAACGCAGTGTGCGGAAGCATATGTCTCCGACCAGCATCTTTCTGGCCAGCATTCGATCGCCAACCACCGCGTCGTGTGCGAACAATCGTGAGTGAGTGACGATCCACGAGAGAAGACAACGGAAAGTGGTCACGGGAAAGGCTGCAGCGAAGGCAACTGCATCTCGTCTGGCCAAGGTTTGTTCTCCGGATTATTTTCCCTCGGGTTTTTCGCGAATGTGTGTGTGCGCGTCCTCGTCGAGAGTCGCGTGGATTTTCGAACTCGCGAAAGACTAAAGCGCGTTCTAGAGCTGTAGCTAGTGTAGATAGATAGTTTTCGTACTCTTAGCTGCTTGCTAGCCGGCGAATTGAGGAAAGGATGCAAGTGACGCGTGCACCTGGCGCCCGGGTTATTTTGTAGTATTACCCCTGTCTTTTATTGAGTTACATGAGAGTAATAAAATTTGTTCACGTGTGTGTGTTAAATCAAACTGTGGTGTTGCGTAGTAATTTACACACCATAGAAGTTCTCTTCCCATGATCCGCCACTCTGCCCCGATCCCCTGCGGCATTTGGAGCAGCCAACGTGGGTCCACGGTAAAGGCCCCTGGCTCACCTCCCGAAGCTGCAGCTCAAGCTCTTCAGCGCGCAGTTAATAAGTTAACCGACGGGGAAGTCGCTATGAATATTCAGTGATTTGGGTTGAATTTTTGTTCGGATGCGATGATTTTGCGGATTCGTCTAGAGCGATATGAAATGCGTCGTCATTCTGGAGAAGCAGCAGCGCCATGGGATCCAGCCGGGGATGAGCCGGCCAGACTAGCTGATTCATCACACAGTGGAGCATCGCCGTCGAGGAGGCTTTCTGTAGCCCATTCTTCGCCGCATAGGGATCTTGATCAATCAGCTTGTAGCTTCAGTCGTTGAAAATAACGTGCCGTTCTCCACAGGCCAGTCGGTAGGCCGTTTTCAGGATCCGATCTCCATGAAAGCACCATCGCAGACTTTTCTGTCGCAGCAACGCAACGAAGTTGGAGAGCCGAGGAGCCACGAAGATGCACGAGTCAGTTGCGTACTGTCAACGGCGCAGGGCGCTGACGCGCCGAGACATGTGAGCATTGTCATGCCACAGTCGGTGCGAGTTACAAGAGAGATAGTCTCGCAGCCGCGAACGCAGTTGATACGCTACCCATTAAACCTTTCGCGCGGGTTCCAGCAAAGCAGTTTCGTTGAGAATGAAATGGAGTTGACTAGTACTTCCCACCGAGTATGCCGCAATTTACCAACAGCGACGCAAGGCGTATCGAATCTACGTCCGAGCTCGTTCTTCGATAGAACGTCGTTCTTCCCACTTCCAGTGTGGCCGTCGCAGCCAGAGAGACACTTAAAGAGTGAAGGTCGCGTGGTCGTTTCTTCTGCTTGTCCTTTGCCATCGTCGCATGCTTCACAGCTTCCAGCTACAGTTGCCGTCGGAAATAGGCGAGTCATCCGAAATATTTCTTGCGCGAATGAAAGACTTAGTTTTCCGTATGTGGATTCCGTCGCAGACGTTAGGAAATTTCGAAAGCAGAGCAGGAACAGCCGTATACACGCAATGTTCAATGCCACTAGGGGTAGCAGGATATCCCCAGCCTCCAATCATGTCGGCCGTAACAGTCGCTCCGAATTCGTTTTCAGCTGGAGTTTCACAAGCAAGTGGATATGGGGTACGTGCTGAGCTAATGCGGGCATATTGCAATCAGCCGTTGCCGCCAGCATCGTTGTATTATCCGCCTGGTTATACGTCGCAGTATTCGTTTTCATCGTTGCCTCCGTTACAGCATGCTAAAGCGTATTCCGCGTATCAGTGATATCCGCCGCATTCGAATATTAGTCCGCAAGCAGCTCCGTACGGTCCGCCTATTGGGCCGCCGACCATCGTTCCGGCATTTCCGTCGGCACCAGGCCGATCGAGGGAAAGCTGTAGCAGAAGCTCATGATACGCCCCAAGCAGGACATCAGGGCGTGGATAAAACCTTTACCAGGTTAGCTAAGCACTGTTATTGGCCAAGCTACTACAGAGATATGTGTTGGTATGTTGCCGCCTGTCAAGTCTGTCAAGCGTATAACGGCTCTCAGCAAGCTCCAGCAGGCCAGATGACAGAGCGGAACATTGAAGGACCGTGGGTAGTAGTTGCAGCGGACATAATGGGTCCGAAACCTCCCTCGCGTGCAGGTAACAAGTATGTAATCGTATTTGAAGACTTGTTTACCCGGTATGTCGAGCTGAAAGCTATAAGGAAGACAGACGCCAAAACGGTGCTAAAAACGTTCGAGGAATTAGTTGTGAATCGCTGGCGTTGTCTCCGCGTGTTACTTACGGATAATAGGGCGGAGTTTGCCGACCGTATGGTTACGGAAAGGTTAGAAGAGTATGGAATAAGACAATCTACTATGACACCGTACCATAGGCAGGCAAATCTTGTCGAGAGGGTTAATAGAAACTTAAGGCCGATGATAAATAGTTTTCTAGCAGGGGACCATAGGGACTGGGATTCGCCTCTAGTAGAGTTAGGTTTTGCGTTGAATAGTACCGTTCATGCGTCCTTAGGGGTTTCCCCAACCTTTTTAAATTTTTAAATTTTGGAAGATATCCTGTACCACTTATCCTATTACATAACCACCTTGGACATCCTGATATTACCCCACAAGACGTTGATCAATGGAAGAGACGTGCCAGCAGATTACCTGCTTTGCACGACCTTGTGCGTCGTTATATGGATAAAGCTTTAGCAAGGCACGCTCGGAATTACAATAAAAATCGCAGAGAGATACTCTACCAAGTAGGAGATAGAGTAAGTCGTCGAAATCATGTGCTGTCGTCCACGGTGGATCGATTTGCAGCTAAGCAAGCGCCGAAGCTTATTGGACCGACGGAAGTCGTAAAAGTATACTCTCCCATGGTATATTTGGTAGAGGATCTCGATTCAAAACGGCGGATAAAGGTGTTTGTCAATAACGTACACAAGTATACGCCGCCTAGAGGATTGCCACCGTCACCCGCTGAAGCTATAGAAAAATCCTCCACTGTTGTAGAAAATGGGTTCATTCGACGAGGAGTGGCCACCGCCAGGGTTGACCGCTCTACAGCCTCTTCCGGACAACCGGGGCAGCCAACATCAGCCCCTGACATTCCGGGGACGGGTCGAGATGAGGCCAGCCCCACCATCATTCCGCGGCAAGGCCGACGCAGGCCTAGGAAGGCCCCAAGTAACACGGCGAGCATTCCAGGAGCTGCAGCTGCAGCTGGAATCCCCGTTGGCCGAAGGACCACCATCGACTCAGTGGTCGCGGACGAGCCCGCACCCACTAGCGTCCGACCCCCACCGGAGGATGGCGCTGCACGCCCCGGGTGCTGGAATAATGGCGAGTTTGGCCACAGCCGGTTGGTGTGCTCCCTCCCACGCAGGCCACCCAAGCGTGACAGTTGCAACCTGCCCCACATGCTGCCAGGATTGGGGCCAGCGCCAGTTGCCAAAAATCAGCGCCAAAAAAAATAATATAACAAGCAACACATGTGTGATGTAAGTCGGTTAAGGGAGCCAAGGCTCTAAATAAAGCAGCCCCTGTACCTCCTTAGATATGTCAGTTTCATTCATCCCTGACCCCTCCTAGTCCTACGAACCAAGCGAGTACGTAAAACCTAAAGCTAAAGCATGAGAATTCGCAAATATAGTAATCGGTCGTCTCCTTTTTTTTGGTTTCTAAATTCCTTACAGTTGCGATAGCTTCAACATGACCACAAGGCTGCCAGAACGTGGCTAAAAAGAGCAGCCGAACAGGAGATTGGCCAGGCACGATGCTGTTGCAGCTGATTATTGATTTTTCATTTATTTGTGAATAGTTCGGAGTGAATGTAAGATGTAGGAGTGTTGTGTGAGAGTCGCGACAGAATGCGGTAACCACGTAGTTATAAGATTCCATTGTCGAACTACCGGCGCCAGGTTGCCATAAGTAAACACACACTCACCCGGTTACATATTTCACACAGATCTACTCTGAAGCCCAGCGGCAGAAGAAGATGATGGCCACACCAACACTTACACGCACCCCGCTATAGCTAATACCGATTAGCTTAGGTTAAGTCTTTAGGTGAATAAGTTAGTAGAGGAATAGTGGAGAAATTGGAAGATAGTTAAGGACTACTCCAAGTTTAGAAGGGGGGAGTTGTGATACGGCAAATTGCGTTTCACCCACGAAGACGGGATACGCACGATGATATGGCGACGTTGGCGAGCGGAGACTCGAGGTGCGGCGTCGCACGCACACATACGCGCACTCGTGTTCCTATGCCTCGTCGTAGGCAATGGCATTCCCCCTTACGCCCTTCCCTTCCCGTAGAATGCATTAGGCTACGAAAGAGCTGGAGCTACAGCGTGAGCGGATCAGCTGGTAAGAAGAGGCTCGACGTCGCCGTCTCGCAACATGAACCAAGCAGCCGCCGACACCCGAAGAGGCAGAGAGAGAGAGCACTGGCACGGCAACGTTGACTCGGCCCGCTGACGAGCCTGAAGAAGAGAGGCTCGCGCGCGTCGTGGTAAAGAAGGCGGCCGGTCAGCGAAACGCAGTGTACGAAAGCACATGTCTCCGGCCGGCATCTTTCTGGCCGGCATTCGATCGCCAACCGCCGCACCGTGTGCGAACAATCGTGAGTGAGTGACGATCTATGAGAGAAGACAACGGAAAGCGGACACGGGAAAGGCTGCAGCGAAGGCAGCTGCATCTCGTACGGCCAAAGTTTGTTTTCCGGATTATTTTCCGCCGGGTTTTTCGCGATTGTGTGTGCGCGTCGTCGTCGGGAGTAACATAGATTTCTGAACTCGCGAAAGGTTACAGCGCGTGCTATAGCTGTAGCTAGTATAGATAGATAGTTTTCGTACTCTCGGCTGCTTGCTAACCGGCGAACTGAGGAAACGGTGCAAGTGACGCGTGCACCTGGTGCCCGGGTAATTTTGTAGTATTACCCTTTTCTTTTATTGAGTTATATGAGAGCAATAAAATTTGTTCACGTGTGTGTGTTAAATCAAAGTGTGGTGTTGCATAGTAATTTACACACCATAAAAGTCCCCTTCCCATGATCCGCCACTCTGCCCCGATCCCCAACAGAGTGTGACAAAACATATCTTTCTATTGTTCTTGTGTTATAAGAAGGACCGTGTAACATTTGATTATAATAAAACTCTTTTCACCGCCAGTCCCTCCGAGTTTGTGCTTTAATTATCCGAGTGTACGACATTCAAAGTTTTCATTTCTAAATAAAGCACGGATTTCTGGACCATCCAAAATTCCTTCGCCCAATTTAGCATCTGATTTCTGATGAAATACTTTTCTCAAATACTCAAAGCATTGTCCATCTTTCTCTAAAGCCTTGACAAACTGTTTTATCCATCCAAGCTTTATATGTAGAGGAGCTATTAAAATTTTGGGGGGATCAACGAGTGGTTCTTTTAGAATATTTTGTTTTCCAGGTTTAAACGATTCTCTTGATGGCCAAATTTTCTTTTTGTAGTGATTTTCTCTATCTCTACTATCGAACATACACAAATAATATGGATACTTTGTGAATCCAGATTGTTGTCCAAGTATCATAGATAAAATTTCCAAGTACCCACATATTAGCCATTTATGTTCCTCGTATTTTATTTTTGTCAAAACCAATTATAGATTAGAGTACTCTTCTTTAAACGTAATTGAATTTGCTAACGGTATAGGAGCGAGCTTGTTCGGAATGTGAAGAAGTACTTCTTTAAGGCTGCGTTTTGATGAATCAATGAATAGTCTCCAATTCTCAGCTTTGTACACATTTGGTTTGAATTCACCTATTAGTCCTTTGATATCGGTGCAGTAAACTAGATTTGAATCTTCCTTGAAATATTTACGAAAGTTTTCTTCTCGTTTACGATATACACTTATTTTAGTTCCCTTTTCCAGCATATTTCTTCTCTTTTATTCTGAAGCCATAAATTCTGATTGTTCCTTAGACACACCATCATATCTTAAGAAATCATTAAGACTCTTTTGATTGAATTTTTCAACAGTTCGCTCTTTACCAATTGAAACATATTCTTCATCACTGTTCAAAGAAAGATTTTCTTCATCCTCATCCGATTCGCTTCAGGATTTAAGCGATGAGAAGGATTTCTCATTGGATTGTCCATCGCTCGAATCGATTTCTTCCTCAGTAATCTGATTTGTTGAATGGTCATCTACCTGCAAAGCACCCAAACCTGTAATAACGCTATCTCGCGACTCTTCATTTTCTAAGCCTTCGATAAAAACTTCTTCTGGCAACTCGACAGTGTTAACAGTAGCATAAAGTACTCTTTGTTTTCTAATTTTACTTATACCCTCTACTTTTGTTTAACAAAAATAGCAATCGTTTTCATCTTTGGGTTCTTTCCATTTCGTTGGTTTCGTAAATTTTAATTTGGCCCTATCCTGATTCGAATTAAATCTAGTCATCATTGTGTAACATGATCCAGAGACAAAATGCGGAACCCAACTCTTATCTTGCTGTGTGACTCCAATATCAAAGCATGTTCGATATAAGCTGTTTATGTTTTCTGTAATTTTTCTTTTGTTTGTTTTACCAATATATATTGAACAAACATAACAGAAGTTATCTGGATTTCCAGTGCACTCATGTTCAAATCTATTGCCGTACGTACCAGCGTAGTTTATTGAGGGTTGAATGTAATTACCCATAAATTAAATGTAAATTCGACACGCTAGGAATCCTGTACCGATCTCAGGTGAGTCCGCAGACCTAGGGGTGATTACTCTCATACCTCCCCAGGCCCAAGTATGAGAGCTTTCTGACTTTGACGAGGACAATGTCAACTCGTCGTTAGACACACTACGGCATCGATCTCACATACTAACGCTCTCCTGCAGGACAGCGCGCCTTCCCTGGTTTCGTTACTACGAAGAGTTGGACCAAACAAATCATTCTACACATCCCATTTAGGGCAGTTGTCATTGTGGCCAACGGACTTCGTAGCAGCAGGTTTCTGATAGAACCACTATTGTATACAAGGATTTGTTTGGGATATAATACATCTCAAAATAAGTGAAAACTGTAATTGGGCTACATTTGTCCCAACTTGAGGTTCAGATTAAACTAACCCTTTATGTTTTCAATTATAAAGATCCATAAATTCTGCAGAATAATAAAATTTCTATCAGTTATGCTGATTAAAATAATCTGATTAAATATTTAGATATGGAAATCCAGATAATTTCTGTTATGTTTGTTCAATATATATTGGTAAAATAAACAAAAGAAAAATTACAGAAAACATAAACAGCTTATATCGAACATCTTTCGATATTGGAGTCACGCAGAAAGATAAGAGTTGGGTTCCGTATTTTGTCTCTGCATCATGTTACACAATGATGACTAGATTTAATTCGAATCAGGATAGGGCCAAATTAAAGTGCGATGGTGTACTTTGGGCACTGCATGCCCAACCCGGACACCCGCGAATAATTATTTAATTTCTCGCTCTCTCTCTCTGGCCGTCGGGTAAGTCACACGTCTCTCTCTCTTGCTCTTGCTTTGTCAGAGCTTTCTCTGATTTGTACGTCACTCCCCGGAGTGAATTTTTGTAGGAAGGTAGCTCCACCGGCTCTCAAGCTCTTCGCCTAAGTACACACTAATTTCGGTGGTGTTCTGTGAGCCAGGAGCTGTTTCTTCCTCAGACGAAGTGAACATAACAACAACCAGCCAGCGGAGCAAGCGTTGGCGAGCTTTAGATTGGCATCGCCTGCTAAGATATCTGTGTGAAGGGAGCGCTGAGGAGCTGAAGCGCTGAGGTGGTCGAGTCACTGATACGCAATACGGACGTTACATCATCTATAAGGCCACTGGACTGCGTCTGCTTCAAGCTCTCTTCCAACGTACAATTTCAACGTACAATTTCAACTACTGCTAGCTGACTTTTCATAATATCAAGCTGTTTGTAAACATCGTCTGTGCCATGGAGAATAGGTGCGTGGTATGTAAGGAGCTCTCGACACGAACACTTGGACGGTGTTCAATATGCAACCGTCCCTGCCACTCCAAGTGCGCTGGAAAAAAGAAAGATGGCCCATGCGACTTATGTCGAAATGAAGAGCAGCTAGCAGGTGAGCAGGGAACAGCAGCCTGTCAACAGAAGGTTCAGAAGGTGAGCAGCCAAACCTCGCCGCTACCCCCGCAGCGCCGTCAGACTCGCACGTCTAGACTCGCGAAGA
>JAYJLV010002308.1:0-10455 GCA_036873485.1 Torymus texanus | reverse complement strand
CACACACACACACACACACACACACACACACACACACACACACACACACACACACACACACACACATACACACACATGTACTCACAACTCAAGCTCAAGCTCTCTCTCTCTCTCTCTATCTCTCTCTCTGTCTCAAGCAATAGCAGAGCGAGTTAACGAGCCGACGAGGCTGTAGCATAGTAGCAGTAGCAGCGCAGGGCCCATACTTGGCACACGTGACACTCGCGATCGTGCGTATATACGTGCATGTGTGTGGGAAGAGGCTCAAGGTTGCCAGAGCAAGCAAGCAAGCAAGCAAGCAAGCGTTGGGTTACGCGTTCTCTATATGCTGTATTATAGCGTGATCTGCCGCGCCTATATAACACACGCGTATATATGTTTGTGGATTATTGGATGAATGATTTTTTTTTTCTTTTTTTTTTTAGAGAATATAGATGGTGTAATTTGGTATGGTATATGTATGGTGAGAGCTTAATATACAATCGATGATGAATGATTGCGTATCTCTGTTATATTGACATATACATAGTTCTAATTTGGCCATTTAGAACGATAAAAATATTTGCCCTTGTAGATCAATAATTCCAAAAATACATTGTACACTCTCGGTATGTATATAGATGTATAAATAGATCCTCGATGTTAACACATATTACGTATAGAGATGAGCTAAACTGTCATTAATATAACCGAACACATACTATATATAACACATACGAAAAAGAAAAGCCGCTGGTTTTGCATCGAATTATCGATTAATACCTAAAACATATATATAAATTGCTCTGTGTGTGTGTGTGTGTGTGTGTGTGTGTATATATATATTATGTATACTTACTCATAATGGATATAACAATTCGAATTTTTTTTTTCCCTTATTTCGTACGAGTTCCGGTACGCTGTTGTACGTATATATAACCCATAATAGGAGTTCTCGCAAGACGCGTTGAATTTCACGAGCGTAAGTAAAAATTGTGAATTAGAATATATATATACACCTACGTTGAATTCGACGCGTTTTATAGCGCCTATACAGCGAGTTGTTCGAGCTTACATCAAGGAAGGTGGACTTGTACGACTATATACTTACCACGTGTATGGTTCCGCTGACATTATATATATATATATATATATATATATATAAGCGTGCGACGCGCGATCGAATTATAAGTTTTGTGAGAAATTTTTTTTTCGTAGAATTTTATACCTTTTTTTGCTATATACGGTGTCGTGTATCGTGAGCGCTTGATATGCAATTTTTTTTTTCTCTGCGGATACGTCCGTTCTGATTCGTATATTATATGATATATTTAGAAAAATTTAAAGTTTTGCGTACATTTTGAAAACTAGGTTGAATTGGTGTGTAAGTAGGTCAAATTCGATTTGTGCTTTTTCATTTCGTTATATATGGTATTTTATAGTATATTTGGTATAACGAATTATCTTGAGTGTCTATAGATGTGATGTATACGTATTTAGATAAGTCGTATAGCCATTGTTCAATGGAATAAGCGTGTACCAGGAAAAAAAAGTGTCTAAAAAATATACCGATTTATCAGATTGGGGCTATTTGATGGTTATATATATATATATATATGTGTGTGTGTGTGTGTGAGTTGTGTTAGATGCTGTTCGATATACTATAAATATATTTCACTATAGATCTATATTTTATCGGCTTGTTATTTCGACGAGTCTTTAATTAATGGTCTTAATATAGTTGTAATTGGTGGATCCCCTGTGAAACAAAGTATTTGAACTCACCGAGATAGAGAGAGAGAGAGAGAGAGAGAGAGAGAGAGTCCGAAATCCGTGATGTGTGGAAACTCGATGAAAGCTTGCAATATTCCCTAGTTCTGGATATTTTCAGCTTTATTTTGAAAAAAAAAATCTTGAAAAGTCCTTTTCTTGAATCAGGGAATGGTAAACAATATTGTGGTACAAAATGACCATCTCTGATTCTAAAAGTGAGACAGACTCAAGTTAACAAAAGAATTACCATAAATTTATAATAATATTTACGATATATTTTATTTTAACATCCGAGTGTCTTGGAAAATCTGAAATATTATTTTAAAAACAGTAAATAAAATTACAGAAAATGAGTTTTTTTAAACTTCGTTCCGAATTAAAAACACTGCTCATTCCAAAGTTATGAATGTTTAAAGGTGGGCAACAAAAATATTCTGTGAAATGAAAAATACCTCAAAAATTCGCTCAATTTCTCCTTTGGAAATGATATTTCTGATTTCCCATGATTAAATGACTACTGGTTTAAGTAAAAGATTTCTTTCAAAATTAAATTAAAAATATGTAGAATTTATACGTTTTTTTTGGAACATTAAAGTTTATAATATTATGACTTTTTTGTATATTATTAAATCTAAAAACATATACTTAACCCTTTCAGGACCGATGAACATTAATATAAAATTGTTTTTTTCACTCTTATTGTATCTAAAATATCGTAACTAAGAAAAAACAACACAAAATTTTTGTTATTTTTTTTTGTTTGTTTTTGTTTTGGTTTTTTCTATTTTTTTTTGTTTTTCAACAAGAAAGCAACAACAAATAGACACTATAATCTTCCAATTGAGTCATCATAAGTTCAAAACATTGATTGAAACATTTTTTAATATCGTCATGAGAGTAACACTAGGAGTCAAAGGGTTAAGTTTGAGTCAAATCCGTTATCCATAACCCTGACCAGCTTCTAGTAAGTGGTTAACAGCTGATGAAATGTTAATCAGAATGGTATTCAATAACCTTGGGGTCCACTCGTTTACGGGGGTATTCCAATATAGATGATATAGACTTCGGATGGTCAAGTTCTTTTTAGAAGGACCGAATGATACTTCGTAGTATAATCCATGGTAATCTAGACGTGTCAAGATTAGATAGGCTCTATGAGTGAATGTATTGACCCTGGGTATAGTGAAGAAGACATTTTTTTTCGCACAGACAAAGGCTCAAAAACATGGTTTTCATTAGTCTCTACGACAATGTTCAGAGATGGATTTAATGCTAAGGCGTCCAAGTGATATCCGAAACACGGTTTTTGGACAGGTTAAAAGGATTTATCAGTACCATAATCACACAAGAGTACTTATATACAAGCCGTAATGGGGATACTCTATCCATCTCTATAGGTATAACTGTATAGTAAAACCGGAAAAAGAGCCAGTAAATGTCGTTTCATCTTGGGACTCACTACCTAGACTCATCAGTCGAACTGAAACAATGAACAACCCCTACCTAAGATGCCACGAGTATGCTCTCCTCACAAGATTTTATATTATATACAAATACAAACCCTCGTCTGACCGCTTGCGAGAGTGGTCAGACGAGGTCACCACCAAGCGGACAGCCGGGCAACTATAAGTCTTGATGGTCAATTTCTCAATGAAATACCCTATCACCGTTTTTATAATAAAATTTACGTTTTAATTACTTCCATTTTTAATACTATAGCGACTTCCAACGAACTGTAAAAAAAAAACAGCAAGAATCCCTAGTTCTAACATAAACCTATTGTTCATATTCATTCTCAATAATATATAATTTGAAAAATTTGGATATACTTCTGCATTACCTTACAAAATTATCGTTATAAAATCGACAAAAGTATCTATTCAAGGTTTCACACAGACACACACATCCCTTTTATTTTCAATCACCTCAAGCAACATCAAAAAGCTCGTCTGCAAGCTCTCATATACTATATCAATTACACACACATACACGCGACTATATGTTGGCGCGTGTCAAGGAGGCGAAAAACGGGGCCGCGTGTTCTCTCGCCACATATATAATCGCGGGCGCTTATACTTGCGCGCGCGTGCGGTACTCGGCCTGAAAGGATATCCGGCGGAAACGCTTCCCGTCGACGCCCACCATACCACCGACGCCGGCAGTAGTATATAGTAACAGCAGCAGCAGTATAGCCACGACAAACGCATTTCCGTCGCGCGCTTGCGAATATATATATATATATATATATATATATATATATGTATGTATGCTGGTTTGTAGATTGCACAAATTGAAGAAAAAGAGAGGGAAGGGAGAAATCTCAGAGCTTTTGATGCGATTATAAAAAGCTTGGGGATCTGTGCGGTTGTGTATATGGTGGTAGGCTGGAGTTGTTGGAGTGTCTACGATGATGGGTATATATGTATATTTATGGAAACTGGAAAAAGATGATTTTTTATATATATTTATACAAATGTAAAAATGCAAAAGTACGAGATAAGTTGAAGTGAAACGAAACCGTATTTATATACACACACTTTCAGTTAATCGGGAACTGGAACATATCGTCTGCTTCCTGATCAGTAACGGGGACGTCGATGATATATAGTCATTTGTTAATTTTATACAGTATCGCGTCGGTATTAAATGGAGCAAGAGTACGAGTGACTATGCGTGTTGTACTAATTCAATACATTATTAGATTTTGTTTGAATTTCGTCGTAATAACAAGAATTTTTATCACCGTTCTCATGTTTGTATCCAATCACAAAAAAAAAGAATAATTACACTGCATCAGTATTCTCAAATCGCATGAAAATACAACAACGGCGAAAAAAAAATCACCTCCACCACACACACATACATATATATATATATATACCTATACTTACCTACACCATTACATATATTATATATATACACACTCTTGCCGCGCTTGCGCTCGCTAAATTACATCTAATTGACTGTCAAATTGCGACAAACCACGAGTGCGCTATATTTAGCGCACACACGCGTGCGCGTCTTTATTAGCCGCATCCTTTGCACACTGACGCTCGGCCATACGCGTGTCCTTTTCCACGGAATGCGCGCGTATATATATATACAACATTATACTGCCTTCTTCTTTTTTGTCGTCTTTTTCGTATGACTGTCAAGGGAGTGAATGCGCATCGCCTTTGGGCAATTACGAAGTTAATTGGTTAATTAACTTATAGCTGGTCGCCGACGATATGGTGTGCGCAGAAGTATATATATATATATATATATAACCGCGCGTAAACGCAGTTATGAAGAGTGCGGTTTCTTTCTTTTTTTTTAATATACTTTTTGGGTACGTGAAGTGTGGGAAAATGTTGTATTTTTTCCCCTATTGATAGTGTAAGCGTTTATAATTGAATTAAAAACCATGGAGTGGGAAGTAAAGTACCTCAACTATTAAAAAAAAGAAACTATTGATCTAATCGATTTGGCTGTTTAAACGATAGACATATAACGAAAATAATATTTCATTGGTTAATCTCAGAATTTTTAATACAAATATCCGCTCTACGAATCTATATCAGTCGAAAAATGTTTCTGTACCTCCGCCAATAAATCAAACACTCAAAACCTAGAGAAATGTCACATTAACCACATCTGCATGGCATCATCTTGTCAATTCAGATCTTCAAATATTTGAAACCCCAATATATATATATATATATATATATATATATATATATTATACGTATACGCTAGAAATTATATTTCAAATAATTTTATCCGTATAGCCACGAGACAATCGCAAATTCCACTCTAATTCTATCATCCAATCGAGCAACCGGAAATCCGTCCTTCTATCACAGAATATCGAATACCATGGATAATTCGACGAGCTTTTGACATTAAAGCTTTCTCTCTCTCTCTCTCTCTCTCTCTCTCTCTCTCTCTTGCTCTCTCCTTCCGCTGTAATATTTAATGCGCGTCCGCGTGCTTTTTAACGATGTTACCGTTCACAGCGGCTGCGGCTTTTCAAACATCCGCGTCTCGAAATACCATTCCGCATTCGTGTGTGTGTGTGTGTGTGTGTGTGTATATATATATATATTCTGGCTTTATCGGTGGAAGTTCTAATTATCAAGAGGCGATTGCGATTAGCGCCGCGCGTCACGGCAATCGGAGAAAAAGTCAATATTAGAGTCGTTGTCGTCGTTCGACCTCTCTCTCTCTCTCTCTCTCTCAGTACACATTATTATTATTATTGTTATGTATCTGAAATTTTTTAATATGGTTATCTACCGGAAATGTATATATAGCTGTAACCGCATAGTAACGGAAAAAGTTTTGCAGATATGCTGGTAGGTGATTGGTGCGGTATCAGATTGTATTGTTTGAACGGTTCGGGGATGTTTGTTGCTGACACACGTGTATATATGTGTGTGTGTGTGTGTGTATTGTGAGTAATGGAATATAATATATGCGTGGAAAATGTATATATAAGTGTACAATATATCGGAAATGGTTCATGCGGGAATGCTTGTGTGAATATGATAATTGATCAGAGTATCGGAATGTCGCTGAGGGAAAATATTTTGGTAACGATATTGCCATCGTTACTTCTATATCTATATATATTCTTTTTGTATCCACAAAAAAACTATTTTTTTTTTGTTATATTATATTAACAAAATGTTTTTAGTACCAAGCGTTCCTACCGCAACTATTATACGTGAACAATTTATCACCCAACCTACACCATATTCATATACCTACACCACATATGTTTCATAAGCATATCAACGACGTTTATTCACATCTCAAATTTTCTCTTACCGATCGCGAATACAAAAAACAAAAAATGCATCATCTCGCTATACACAGGTCGCGCATACATGTACAACGTGTGTGTATATATATAAAGTTGTAGCGTGTGGCGGTCGCTCGATGGCATGAATGACTCCGATGTGTGACGCGGTCTCATTGAGAGCCACGCGGACTCTCTCTCTCTCTCTCTCTCTCTCTCTCTCTCTCTCTCTCTCTTTCTGCAAGGACACAGACGCTGCGTTAGGCTGCGTCTGCAATCGCGCGCTATCGAACTATATATATATAATACGAGTACGTATTATATACGTTGAAAAGTTGGGTTATTAGTACGTTGATGAGAAACGGGAAATATGAATGGCTGGTGGTATAATAATGTAAAAAGAATCGATGGTGTCGTTGTGAATGGGTTACGTAATGTAGCAGTGTAGAGAGATTGGTTTAATTGAGTTGAAAGTACGCGAGTTTTAAATATATATATTGTGTTTGTTGGTGTGAATTTTTATCGTAAAAATTAAAAAGCGTATTACCTTTTGGTGTGAATATATGAAAAAAAATTGTGTAATACACTTGTGTTACATTGATGCTATAGGTTACGAATTTTGTATTTATTTATTTCGGAACGGATTGTGCAACTCGGTGTATAACCACAACAACAACAACAAAAAAATGTTACCGACCGTGTCAATTAGCATTATTGGTTGTTATGTAAATTTTCAGCATGTAATTGAAAACTAGCTTTTCGTATTTAAATACATACACACAGTCTGTACTATTATACAAACTGCTTTTAATTCTTTTGAAAAGTAACATTATGCAGATATACATATAATGTTATTAGCTTAAGGAAATGTGAAATACTATGTAATTGAAGCCATCATTTAATCATGAAAAAAGTTTTAAATATTATTTTCAGGACGCTCATTTAGAAAAAAAAAAAGAATATTACAATTTTCCATAAGATTTTTAGCTTGAAAATTCTCATCAGCTTCTAAACTTATTAAAACCCACAGAAATACAAAAAAGTTATCGATCAAACGGTAAACGAACGCAAATGCAAAACTCACTACAACGCAATCTCGTCCCCTGTCTTCCGCAACTTCCTCCACCCACCTCCACAATTCCACCTCATTTTCCAATAACCCGCGCCTCTTTCTCTTCCTACACCCGCGAAAACCAACTCTCCCTCTCCTCCTCTCTCTCTCTCTCTTCTTTACTCAACTTTCTCATTATCGGCCCACCAACGCACACACAGACATATCCTTATCACAGCGATACAGAATTCCGGTATACAACGGTTGTACGCGACGGGCCATCGACCGCGAGGCCGATCGATAAGCGCGCATACATATACACATACTCGACTCTCTTTTTCTCTCTCCCGCGTGCGCGCCCACGCCGGAGATAGTGAATGAAACACGGGCCGAACTAGTTTCCTATACATATATATATATATATATGTATACGTATATATATATACACGTGAGTAAAAATTGCTTAGATTTTTTTCTGTCAAGTTCGATGACTCTTCCTCTGGTTTTCATGAGTGGGAAGATGAATTTTTCATGATGATGGAGAAGCTGTAGCTTATATATATATGAGTCGAAGAGGGTTGGGAAATGATTTGCGAGGGGGCAGGATGGGATTGCGGAGGGAATATAGATTGACGTTATTTCGCAAGAATAGTCGGCGGGTTTCGGGGTGGTTTGACGTAAGTGCAGTCGTATATAAAGAGAGAGAAAGAGAGAGAGAGAGAGTGGATGGGATTGATTGGTATATATAGGAGGATAGAATGTCCAGATTTTTGCCGTGAATTGTAATAAAAAAATGAAGTGATTTGTTCAAAACCCACATCGAAATCCTATATAAGTACATAGAATATTTCCAAATTCACCACTCTTGGCTCACTTATACACTTTCGAGACACCGCCCACGACGAGAAAAGAGTATAAAACTTCAACTTCTCTCTCTTTCTCTCTCTCTCTCTCTCTCTCTCTCCATCACTGGTATATACCGACATATCTCCGATCTACTGCAAACACTACAGTATACTACCCACTTCGAAAACTACCTACTTGCTTTGGTTTCCCCTCCATAGGCAGGCGCGACTTTCCTCATTACCCGCACCTTACGAGAGGAAAGCGAAAGCGTCGCTATGAGGAATTCACGAGGGCGCGGGGAAAAAGATAACGCGAATGGAAAAAAACACCACTTCCTGTTTCCGGTGTACGCGAGAGATTGGCACACCTACATATATATATATGTAGACGGTCGCGCGATGCTTTTTCGCGGGACATAAAGAAGTTCTATGAATGAACGTATAGCTATATATATAGAGTCTGTATAGTTTTTACTTACCTTAATCATGTATATACATATATAGCAGGATACGTTGGTTTGTAGTTTCGACAGATTATGTGTATATGTTATAAGAGTTACAAGGTGGTTTTAGTGTGTGTGTGTGTGTGTGTGTGTGTGTGTGTATATATATATATATATATATATATATATATAAATTTTTTTGTAGACAATTATATCTACTATTTTACTTTGTAATTTTGTCAGAAAATCAAGATTAAAATATATTGATAAGCTAATGATTTTACGCATTCATATTTATCACTCGACTATGGTTAACGATTTCATATGACAAAGCTACTCGCTATTAGTCATTAATGTATAATTATACGAAAATATTGCATTAAATGTGAGATTACACCAAAACCAGTGTCGATCAATATCATCAACATCATATCGAACGATTCACGATATAACCACAAAAAAAAAACGCCTCATCGGCAGTAACATTATATTTGTGAATAAAGAAATTAAATACAACACCATCATCGTTTTTTTTTATCAATAAACAATATTTATTAATAGTTTTTCAAAACTATTAAGCCACATATGTAAAAAGTAATTCCAAAACGTCTGTTTCTCTCTCTCTCTCTCTCTCTCTCTCTTGCTCTCTCGTGCACTCTCTATCTCTCTTTCTCTCACTAATTCACGCTCACATACTCACTCACTCTCTCTCTCTCTGTCGCGCGGCGCGTTTTCTCGCTCTTATTATATGTATATCCTAAAAAAGAAGAAGTCACCGCGCGCTATATAGCGCACACGTTCTCTGTGGGCCCACGCGCTCCACTGCGCCCACAGTTTGCGTGATTGCGCGCGCGCGAATTACATAATATCTGTATAAGTATATGCATACATATGTGTGTGTATGTGTGTATATATATGTAATCTGTATGTGTATATATATATGTCGCTCTTCTTTCTTGCGCGCTACACACGTTCATTCATTCGCCACGCATACGCCGTTCGTGTTGAACTATATAATATGCGAGGAGCAGCTTTAAGGAGAGGGACGTGG
Organism: Torymus texanus; assembly: GCA_036873485.1. Classification (NCBI taxonomy): domain Eukaryota; kingdom Metazoa; phylum Arthropoda; class Insecta; order Hymenoptera; family Torymidae; genus Torymus; species Torymus texanus. Next base: position 530 of record JAYJLV010002308.1, on the reverse strand, counting down.
TGGGAGTTTGTTGAAATGAAAATATGGGATGTTATTGTCGCGGTGACGATTGCTGATCGATATATAAGTATAGATGAAACAGCAGCGAACTGAAAAGGGTGATTGACGTTTTTTTTGTTGTTCTGGATGATTCCGAAATTGACGTGTTGTATATATATGCGAATGGAAATAAAATTGGTCGAGGTCGATCGGTTATACTCGTTGGATGATGTTTAAAGTAAAGAAAAAGTACAGTATCAGATATTGAGAAAGTTTTTTGTTTTATCGGTAAGTGATGTTGATAGTTTTTTTGTTTTGTTTTTTTTCTAGTTTTTCTCCTGGAGAGGATCGAAACTTTGCTTCTGTCACGATCGAATGCACGTCGAGTAGCGTGTGTGTGTATATATATAATATGTTCATGGATTCATGGACGGTAAAAGGTAATTAATGTGTATATATTAATATACGTTTTCCAAAAAATCGAGCTTTTATATCAGTGATACCGAACGCCATAATATCGATCTTCACGCGCATATATATATATATATATA
>JAYJLV010002287.1:0-10456 GCA_036873485.1 Torymus texanus | reverse complement strand
TTTAAGCGCTATATACACAAAATCCCGATTTAGGTTAGGTGGTAAGTATACTTACTACCGCGCCGTAAAGGGTTAAACAATGGAGGATTAAAACGAACGAAAGAAAATCAATGCACATAACGTTCACGTTAAATAAAGAAACGTGTCCCTCCATAACTCTAAATAAACAGATAATACCACAAAGCGATAAAGTCAAATATCTCGGCATACATATTGATCGTAAACTGTCCTGGAAAACGCACATCTGACCAAGCGAAAATAGCTAAACACCAAATACAGAGATCTATACTGGCCGTTAGGCAAACAGTCTGAACTAACACTAAATAATAAACTACTAATATATAAATGCATATTTAAATCAGTGTGGACATATGGAATCCAACTCTGGGGGGCTACATCGAACTCAAACGTCGAAATACTTGAAAGATTTCAGCGAAAAATACTAAGAAATATAACTAACTCCTTAACATCCTGAACATGAACTACAATTTAGTCAATCAAGAAAAAATTTAGCAATAATGGCGAAGAATGCGGCTCATAAGATTTTCTCCAATAATGTACGAATAAATCTCATCAGATAGACTGTAACTCATGCGAGTTTTAATAAAGACTTATCTTACAAATCCTAAATTTCTATCTTTCCCTCCATATTGATATGAATATTATCCGTGTCCGACGGCAAAGGTTTCTCTGCAGAAGTGGAACTGGACAATTCGAGATCATGTGATCGCATCCATCTATTAGCAGTCCTTCGCTCGTACCAAACGACACAATCAGAAAAGATTTGCAAATACCAACTGTAAAAGAAGAAATAAGCACATTTTTCAATAGATACAATGAAATATTAGCCCATCATTCAAACCAGTGAACAACAGATTTATTCTTGCAGACTATCACCAACACACGACTCAAAAAATACAATACGCTAACTAAATTAAAACACATATATTATTAACAACGTATATACACATTATAAAACTAAATTACTTATGCGGTTCTTCATGCAGGAGTACTTGCCACTGGGCAAGTACACACATGCCATAATTATACTGTAAAAAATTTTAGTTATTGTCAATAGTCTGACAGATTGTAAATATTATGAGGAAAATAAAAAAAAATTCTTGTAAAGTCTATTTTATTCATTTATTTAAATCCAAAGTATATGTAAATGTTAACACTTTTGGAAAACTATAAAATTTAATGTTATCTTAGTTATAAGTCTAGTATAAAATCTAGTTTAAATTTTTTTTCTTGTACCAGACCTGTACGCAAGTATATTTATTTTATCTCTACTGGAAATATTTTTTTATCTAATATATTATGTATAATATGTAGATTACAATTACTTTTATGTGTACACTGGTCAAAATAATTGAATAAATAAATTGCTGGATATCGTTGTTGAAAAATATGAACGATCAGAAAACTTCTACGTTTTGTTGTAAAAATAATACAAACTCGAATCAGAAATATTATCATGATTGATAGTAAGAAGTTCTATATTATTCGAAATTTTTATTGAGCTTTATAGAAAATTTTACTATGAATTATGGTAATTTGTACAACAATTTAAATCTGCCCACTTTTATAATGAGATCTATCAATCTTTACTGCTAAATATGACACGATCATCTGGCCAAGCAGGAATTTTATAAAATACACCTATTATGATAGTTTATATGTGGCCGAATCCATCTCAAATTAGGTCGTCCGTGTATGCCTGTCACCTGCCATTTGTAATTAAAATATTTATGTTCTTCCTCAAAAATTATTTGACACATATTTAATTCTTTTGTTTCATCATAATTTCCTGTATTCAGCGATGCCGAAAAATACAGAGAAACTTCTTACGTAGAGAAAATTTTTTCAATGTAATTTTCGAACTGCTACTGTTTCACCACTTTTTTAAGCTTTAAAACGTATAACACATAATTTCACTCAGGGTTGAGCCCTCTTTCACGTCCTTTATATTATTTTCAAAAAAATAAAAAATGCTCAAGTTATGCACTTTTTACTGAAAAAATGTACTTATTGGAAAAAAGCATTTTTCTCGAAAACCCCATTTTTCTTTTGCTGAATTTTCTTTTGTCGTGATAAATACCTGTCTAGACGTATTTATAAAACTCAGGGGATTTGCGCTCGGATAGCGATCACTAATGAGATAACACACGAACACATTTTTCACGCTTAACGCTTATATATAGTGATATAAGAATGATATAACAATCATTATAAAGATGTTTAACTTCGTGCATACATAAGTAATACACATGCGTCTACTTGTATGAGTTTATGTACTAATACATTTGTCCAGTAAATGGCTGTATGTTTGACTTAACATTTACCAAGAAAAGTTCGGTTTCTGCTATATATCACACCTCTAGTCGCTTTTAAAACTATCATGTCTTTGAAAATGATTACACATTGCAATGATGTACTTGGTCGTCACACGCCCAGCCCAGAAATCCGCAAATAATAAACTTCTTCCGTTTCTCTCTCTCTCTCTCTCTCTCTCTCTCTCTCGACTTACCATCGGACCAAAAGGAGGTTCCGCTGTGCGACCATTCGCTCGGGCAATCGATGGCTGCTGAAAAGGTTGGGAGGGTTGCAGGCAAATTACTAGACAAACGGTATTCGGTTTTGATTCAGTCTTTATTAAGTTTCAATCCTATCTACAACTCTCTAATATCGCTCTCTAAAGCATAAGGAGTACAAGACTCGGTTATCTTTTAGCGTTATATGATCAAAGAAAGGATTTCAGGATAGAGTCCGATCAAGCACCACGCCGAGGTCACCATCTCTGCAAAAGGAACTATGACATCGGTTCCCAAAACAATACCAGGCAAATTTGTTTGATTAATGCGGTTATTTTTACGCTCTATCGTAAAAAAATTGTGTCTTGCCTCCATTGAGTCTGAGACCAGACACTACCTCCCGGTCCGAGACGGCTTGGACCGCTGCAGACAGCCGACTAATCCCTTCCTCTATGCTCAAATGGCACTTGTACGTAAATCTGCAAATCGTCAGCGTAGAGTATGTGATTGATGTTATTATTGAAAAGATGTTGTACATCGTTTATACAAAGACAAAATAGCAGTGTCCCGCCGTGGCGGGAGCGCTTTGCCACTCGCCGCTGTGTACGCTAGCGTCGTTCAATAGGTCAAGGAACATCCAGATAATAGTTTGCCCAACATTTTGCACGACAACGGACGACATTTTTATTCATTCGATCACCTACCGCCGTACCGCGTCCTCGCTAGTTTGCTTTGTATGTGGGGGAGTGAGAGGGGATGCCCGTCAGTCGCTACGACGGCCGAAGTCAACCGCACCGGCTTTTATTTAGTACTCTCTACACTTCTTCAATTTTGAATAGAAATATTACTTCTATTTAATCTTAACTTTAATTTTTAAAATAAAAAATGAATGTGTGAAAATGATTCTAAAATGTAGGTAGTAAGTTTGTACGTTCGTATGTAATCGAGTTTCCAGATTAACTCTCCGAAAATTGGAAGAATCTGGTCGGTTTTTTTTTAAATATTCCATATGATATAAGAATATAAAAGGATCAATTCAATTTTTGTGCTTTATTTCTTCTTTTTTTTGTAAAAATTATATTTTTAGTGTACTAGCGGAAAACTCTCAAAATTATCAAAAATTATCGTTTTTTACACTCACACAACGGGACTAACTTTAACATGAAAATGATAAATATAAAGATTTTAGGTTAAATTTAAACACAACTTTTTTTCTATCAAACATTTTATTGTAAAATTAATCTGCACAACTTAAATCCGTGAACGCGATTTTATATATTTAAAATTTATAAAAATACTGTATTCTTCACTCTTACTTATGAGGATTTGATTTTACATTAAATTGATATAGGTATAAAAGATGTGAGTGTAATGAAAACAAAATTTATTACTATTTAATGTGCTGATGTAAAATTGATTTCTCCCAACTAAACCTATGAAAACGATTTTCAACGATTAAAATCCATAGAAATATTAATGGTTTTACACAAATAATTGCAAAAATTAATTAATCTTTTAAATTAACATTTCCAGATGAAGTGAAATCATACAAAGTGTTAGTTAAAAAAAATTTGCAAAATGACGAAACATAAGGCACACTTGAGTAATGCGGTCGTGTCTATAATGTAAAAACGAAGTTTTTACATAGGGCGTAATCGACGAGGGAAGCGAGAAGCGGAGGGGTTGGGGCACAGTCCCCCTACTTTTACTTATTGATAGAAAAAGAGGATAATGATCAGTGAAGAGATTTTGTAGTTTAAAAGGTATCACATCAATATAGTTAGTTTTAATGAATATATTGTCAAGGCATGTTCCTTCATTTATGTTGTTTACAGATGGTCTAGTGATTGTTTTGAAACCAGGCATAAAACCTTCCTCCAAACGGTTAGTTAAGTGATCTTAACTAGCAAAACCAATCTTTAATATATCAATATTATATTCCCCAATTATAAGATGATTTTTTATATTTCTCTTACTTTTCAAATATTTTTTTAATCCATATACGAATTCAGTTTTTGGAAGATTGTGGGCTCTATATAATGCTGAAATCACTAATTTGTTACTATTTTCAAGTTTAATGCATGTTTCTAGGATACAAAGCCTTCCCTCATTAATTATTTCAGTAGTTTCTATTATATTGTTTTTAATGTATATCACTACACCATCTGTAACATTAATTTTGCTGTTATTGTACTATATTTTATACTCCTCTAATGCAAAATACTTATAGTAGTCAAGAACTCTTATTTCAGTGCATACTATAATACAAGGTTTAACCTCAAGGCCTTTAATAAAAACTTATAAGTTCGAAAGATTTGCATTTAAGATTCTAATATTAACAAGTAATATATTTTCTTTGTTTATTTTAATAAAATTATTAAGGGCATTGAGGTTATAAAAAAATCTTTACTTGTTGCATTATTTCGTTTTGTATACTTTTTACAAATTGAATATTCTGATCCATTATCTGTGAGAACGCTGAATAGTGTTTTGTTTTGATGCTTGTCTCCTCGTATTAGTAGTAGTAGTAATAATAGAAGAGGTGGTAGTAGTAGATGTTTGTGGCTCCTTAGGTGTCAAAACTTGGGGCTGGTTAACCGCGGCTGCATTATCGACCGCTGAAGATTGATGTTGGATTTCATTGTATTCATAGAAATTACTCATACTAGATGGCGACCTTGGTCCAATGTAATTAGGAGTAATTGGCTGTACTGGATACTCGGTGTTTGCAATACATACAGCTATCTTTTTTTTTAATATTTCATGAGCTTTTGCATCACTGGTATGATCCATATTGTATTTTTTACCAAATTTCTCGTTTGCATAGTCACAATTTGTACATTTATACTGATTTTTTTTGTACTCCTTTGCATGGTGATGTCTAGCACAGAAAACACATTTTGGATCATTAGAACACTTTTTTTCATTATGATTAAATCTAGCACACTTGAAGCATAGTGAGATATTTATTGCATCATATACCTTGAAGCATTGATAGCCAATGTAGATTTCGTATCGATTGATTGGTATGTGTTCATACAGATCCATTTTCATCTCAATTATTGCACCTAGTGTGTCGTTAGCACATTTAAGAGTATGAAGAACTTTACATTTATTGTTTAAGTGGCTGAAATTACGGACATTTAAGTCACTTTCCATTTCATGCTTGACAAAATCTTTTGGGATATCTAAGATTTTCAATCTTGCTTTGTTTGGCCGTTGTATACTAACCTCAAAATCCGCTCCAAGTTTCTGCTTTAGAATGTCACGTGCTTTTTGTGTATCCTCACTGTTTGCACACTTTACTATGGTGCCACTATTTTTGGTATTTAAAATTGTATTTATTGGTATTATTAAATCCTTTTGTAATACATTATTAATATTGTTCACAGCACATTCATTCGTAAGGCCCTCAGATTTCTTAATAACATTGATATCTGGTATTCTTATATGTTTTTTGTACTTGTTTTTAGTCGTTTCAGCATATGTGGGTTTTTTGTTTTTCATTAATTCAAAAGTGTTTAGCAGAAGATCAGTTTTGCATTTTAACTCTCCTAACTGTCTTAATAAGATATTTTCAGTTATAATCGATCTTACATCCGAATCTGCATCATTCGAGGTTGAATTGTTATTTATGGATATAGATAGATTTTATTCAACTTCTTGATGTAATTTCTGTTCAGCTCTTATAATTTTATTTTGTCGCATTTCAGCAATCAGTAATCTAACTTCACTATTCAAATCTATCTCTTGTGCATTTGAGGTTAGGTTTTGATGAGAGATACATATTGCAAATATTTCGCTTACAATTTTAACTTTTCTCAGTCTACTAAAGTCACTTATATAGTTTACTTTCTCACAGATGATACAAACAACAAAATTAAATCTTGAACCTGGATGACACTTAAAATATTTTTCATGAGGTTTATCGAGTGGGTCTGGATCACCTGCCATGTTGATGATTAAAAAAACACCTTCAATTTTTGCTTTTAAAGATTAACCTTTCGGTTTAGACCACGAAGGGTAGTACTCACATGTATGTCAAAAATGTACAACGCAAAGATATAAAAGTAGAAAGAGAAAATGCTAAAAAACCCACATCATTAAGTTTAGTTTTTTAAGTAGACTTCGCTGAAAACTGGGTTGTGATACATAATAAAGCTGTTCAATGACATCATTGGGTTAATAATCTAATTTCTATTTTCACAGCAGTGTCTTATCAAGGAGATTCGATACAAAGTTTCCCAATCATAAGTGATGACCGAAAACATGATTCAGCGTATGCTTTGTTAGCAGTAGAAAAAATGATAACCTTCTTGAAAGAAAATTGTTGTGATTCAATTAAAAAATTACCATCGTATCAGACGGGGCCGCTGGTCTGTTTAAAAATCGCTTTTGAATTAGATGAATTAAAACGAGCACCGTTTGATGTAAAATGGTTGTTCTTTGCTACTGGGCACGGCAAAGGAGCTTTCGATGGTGTGGGTGGACTTATAAAGCATTATGCTACTTCGCATAATCTTCGAGAGCCCCTTGAAGAAGCTATTCAAATTGCAAGTTATTTTGCAATACACGTTCAAAAATATACTGATGCAATTATAATAATACATTTATAAGATATTGAAATAGAACTATCCAGAAAATCAAAAAATATTAATTGGCTTACAACTCCAAAGAATCCTGGAATTACAAAAACTTATATATGGGTTGGGTTAAAAAACATGTAATGATAAAGTATATTACTAAGAACAATAAAGGAGCAAAACAAAGGAAGTAAAATAGGTATAAAAATAAAAAATCTAAAAGACGAAAATAAAAAATTAATACATACTCATGTGTACCTGTATATTACTTACGCACAAAGATAAATACATTGATATTGATTGTTATATCATTGAGTATATATAAGCGTTAAGCGTGAAAAATTTGTTACTGTGTTATTTCATTTGTGATCGCTATCCCAGCGCAAATGCCTTGAATCTCACAAATACATCTAGATAGGTATTTACGCCCTCTATCACGACAAAAAAATTGAGTAAAAGAAAAATGGGGTTTCCGAGAAAAATGCACTTCTCTAAAAAGTGAATTTTTCAGTAAAAGGTGCATAACTCGTGCATATTTTTTTTTTTAAATGATATAAAGGTCGTGAAAGAGGGCTCAAAACGGAGTGAAATTATGTGTTATACGCTTAAAAGTTTAAGAAAACTGGTGAAACAGTAAATTTTGATAAAACAAAGAAATAAAAAAATACGTATCAAATAATTTTTGGAGTAGAACATAAATATTTTTGTTTCAACATGATAGGTGACATACGCATACGCGGTCTATCTGATTTGAGATGGATTCGGCCGGATATCAGATGGGAAAGCCTTATAACCTGGTGTCATCTGCCGCTACAGGCGACAATGTGGGATTCAACCGTGCCTAAAAATGCGTATTTGTCAGCTATACTCTCACGAATCATTCATGGGTACTGCCAGTGTCCTAGAACGGGAGATTGTTGCAGCACCTAGCCTTGCAAACGAAACCGAAGTGGACATCTGTATGTCAAGCACCCCAGCTCCTATAGCTTTACTGCCGCTGGAGAAAAGGGATAATCAGTAACCGCTGGTAGTGAGAATGGAAAAGAGAAACATGGGCAGCCGAAGAACAAGATGTCGGGCCGAGGAAATCGCAGTAGAAGTAAATGGCGAATTTCTGACCAGAAAGAAGATATTCAAGCGAATAAAGCGGAGCCCAAACTCAAACTGAATCAGCTGAAATATCGAGACCGTTTCTCCAAGTGACAAGTACGAGGACATGCAATGGACGAAAAGGCGAGGAAATTGAGAGATTCTTGTTTCCACTATGGTCAAGCTGATCACTGGTGTCGTGAGTGCATGAACGATGTGGTATGAGTACGAGTAAGAGAAGAAGTTACCGAAGTCAAGTCATCCCCTCCTACTACAGAAGCAACTCTTCTTACTCAGGAAATCAGCTCAGCTGTAGCTATTAGGGAGTGAAACAAACCTCAAATTTCAGCTCCAGAATTATGCGAATTCTATAACCAGAATTGTAATCCAAAATTATACGAAGCACCATAAGCAACGTCGAGCCAAGCTTATTCTTTAACATTGAACTAAATGGAAGAAAACTCTTGGGCATGCTCGATGATGGCTCTCTTCACTCCTGTCTCGGCAGAAGCATTAGCGAAGAGTTCACCAAGAATATGAAACAGAAAGCAGCTTCACTGCGAGTAGCAGACGGAGGTGCACTCAAGGTGCAAGACAAATTTAATTTGAAAGTTGCCATTAATGAAACTGAGTTATCCATGCCTTGCCCCGTAGCATACGAGCTCAAATATAACTTTTATATATATATATATATGTATATAACAAATATAAGCATTCCAAGACTCGATTTCAAACGGCTTTTCAAGATAATCATCGACTACGAGAATAATATCTGGTTGACGCCGAAGGGAGTGGTGAATTAATTTTACCCGTACGGCCAAGATCCAACCTGCTGTCTAGCTTTAGCCTACATAGGAGGATTGAGTCATATTATATCTGAGCAGAAGTTAATTATAGAAGCTATAAAAGAAAAGCTAATTCCACCTACCTCGGAGAAGGCTAGGATTCGCTAAATTTACTTCACATTTCATTGACATTGAAGGTCATGAACACATTCACCAAGCTCCTTGAAAATGTACTCCGAAAGGAATAATTGAGCCACCTGACAATCTGTGACGAAGCTGTACAGTCTTAGTGCCGAAACTCTACAATTTATTTCGAGTCTGCATCAATTATATCGGCAAGTTAATAAGCACAGCGAAGTCTCTTGCGTATCCATTGCGTAACATGGATAATATATTTGATAAGTTAACTCGGCAAAGTATATTACTAAGTTAGACTTAAGTCAAATGTGCCACGAGATTACATTGGATTTGAAGTGCAGAGAAGTCACCGCATTTTCAGTGCCAGCTCGAGGACATTTCATATCGCAATAACCTTAAGTGTAGCTCAGACCTCAAATCTAGAATCGCTATTCTTCATTTACATTAACGATGTTGTGGAGGTCATTAATTTGGATTCAGTACTGCTCTGATTTGTGCAGATGAGCTTAAAACATCTTATGCCAAATCAGAAATTCTTTGATGCATCCCTTTTACAGCAAGATCTTGACAAATTGCATGAATTTGGGCCTTCTTCAACGGGTTCGAATGAACGGCAGCAAATGTAAAATCATGCTATACCATCAATGGCCTTATATATATATGTATACACACACACACACACACATACACAGTGTCACTCAAAAGTTCGATAACGCTATGAAAAAAACAGGATATCGAAGAAATAGTCACATCTTGACAAAGAAATGTGGTATAAAAATTCTAAAAAAAGCATGTTAAATTATAGGTCAAGGCCATACAAAACCAATATTTAAAGTTTAAAAAAAGGTTTTTATCAGGTTAAAAAATGAATTTGAATATAAACAATATTAATCAAACTATTTAAATTTGGTTTCGCTTTAATAATTTTTGAAGTATGATAAAAAGAATTCTGAAAAAATATATTTCCAAGTGCTTAAAAAGAGCTTTCATTTACTTTCAGTTTTTTCTACGATTATTTTTTATGAATTTATGGAGTTTTGAAGTTGGTGATCGAACTTTTAGAGCCATTCTAAAGCTCAATAACACTTTGAATCCACGTTTGGTAAAAACTGATATATTCTGTAAAGGATATGTCGTAGGAAAATTCTATCAAAGCTTCTTAAAGTACCCGTCAATACCTTTAAAAAGCAATTATTAAAAAACTTTATGAAGATTTTTATTATATAAAAAAATTTAATTTATCTATAACTAATATTACCCAAAATTATTAGTTGTAAATTCGCTTAGTTGAAAAATCACCAACTTCAAAACTCCATAAATTCATAAA
>JAYJLV010002276.1:0-10457 GCA_036873485.1 Torymus texanus | reverse complement strand
ATTTATTTTAATTTATTCTGACAAAATAATAATGGAATAATATATAAAGTTTGAGGAAGCTAAGTGCCAATGTATTGCCATCGGTTTTGTTATATTGTTGGCGAAAAAATGCCTTTAAAATATTTCTTTTTCTCTTGTTAGCAAGGTAGAGAAGTTATAGCCAACGGTGGCTTTGGACGGAAATAATTTTTTTCAATCATTCGAGTGTTGCAATTGAAATGCACGATTGTAAAACACGTGAATAATGGAATGAGAATAGGAAAAAACATTTTTCAAACTTGTAAAGCAAGAAATAGTTCATGAAAATAAAGAAAAAATTTTTCAGTCCGCACATCTTTTATTATTTTAAATGTTATACTCTATTTTAGGTACATCTTAAGAACTAGAACATCTGCAAGCTCAATAACAAAACAACTTTCCTCATGAATATTAACAACTATTTTACCTAAAGACGAAAACTGTACAGATAAAAAAACTGTACTCCCTTCCATCAAACTCCAAAACTTCTTCGGAATATTCAAAAGCTCCATAAGACGCTAACGTCTAAACACATTCCCATACATCCACCCCACGGGGCCATTGTCTTTCCAGTAGTTCATTCGCTGCTTTTAATAAACTTCCGTGTCGAAATGGGGCTGACGCATATATATACATACACATATATACATACACAGAGATGGAGCGCAGTCACGCACGACGCGCTAATACAGCGCACGTCAGCGTTCAGTTTCTCAGTGCGGTATACGGCTAAAAGGGTGCGCGCAAGCGTCAGGGCGAGGAAGAAGGGGTAAGTAAACGAGCGTGCTGAGAGGTTGCTATATGTGTGTGCTTTCGACGAGCCCTCTCGATTAAAGTTGAGATAATATTTTTTGCCCCTAGGGGCTTCGAAAGAGGTGTTAAAAATGTAGTTACAAAAGAGGGAAAGAGGGTAGGTAGAGGGAAAAAATTTCGACCCGGTAATTGGCTTGTATTGTGAAAGAGTATTAAGTAAGTATGGTTTTTTTTTGTGTGTGGTGAGAAAAGAAGTTGAGAGTACTTAAGGAGAGTGCACGCCCTTCTGGGCCAACGAATTTTTACGGGGCTTGGTGTTTTACCAAATGGAACCTTATTCTTAAGATGTATACTTTTATTATGAATACAGCCAATCAAGTGACAGTCAGTAGAAGAGACATCATTTTTTCAACGAAATACAGCATATTTGAGATTAAATTGTCTGTTTCTCAAGAAAAACGATCTATGTGATAGTATTGAAAACACTATATAGGCTTCATTATTAGATACTCGAAACCGACTCTCAAAGTCTCCTTAAAATCCTTATTTCAAAGGGTTTTCACTATCCTTATTAGTAAACGGTACGTTGTATATAGTAATTTAGCTTACTCAGAAATCGGTTTGTTTCGAACAACAATTGGACTAATATAGAAATTCTACTTATTTTTTAGCTAAATTTATTGCAAGAACAATCTTCTGATTTTATTCGATCATTATTCACTTATTTACAATAAAGTTTGTCATGAACATTTGTCAACATTGTTATTTTCAATACTATTAATACGTATAGATTTTTTTTAAATGGTTCCATTTTATCAACACACTAACTGTAAAATATTGTTAATTTTCTACCAGGGATGTTGACAGATGTGTGTAAGTAAACATTTAATTGTTTTATGGATCTAGAAATTATATCCAACATGAGAGAATAGATAAATTACGGTTTATATTTTGCACAAAAATATAGATATAAATATTGGAAGGTCTCATTAAATGCAATTTCGTGGTATTTGTGTCACGCCGATGGCGATACGCCAGGTAGTTACTACTTAAGACTATGTACTTATGAATAGGCAACTACTGTTCTAAGTTGACTAAGTACAAAGAAGATTGCGGTTAAATAACGAATAATGTATTTTCATTTTTCGAAAAAGAAATCGCTAAATCACTATCGTAGCTTCCCGCTTCACCGTAATTATTAATCATTTTGCGCATGACGTTAATTAATAAAGCGAGTAAAAGAACGTCAGCTGATATTCAGGAATGTAGAATCAATGAATGGGCATGTTTCGAGTAACGGTTTTCACAATGTCCGATATTAACAACGTAATGTTATACTAATTGAATATTGATGACTACATGCGTAGCAATTTCGCGTTGCGATTTATTGATTTATTGCATTAAGTGTACCAATAAAAAGATCACGTGTTTACGCACTTTAAAGCCATCTATAGTTCCTGTACTAGTAGATTCTTTCATAAATATCCTTCAAGTTTAAGTGTGTACCCTGTTTCAATTATAGTTTTACACGGAACACTATACTTTAATTTAGTACTTAATTTGTATAATGATAAAAGGATAAAAAAAACATGCTTTTATAAGTTCACACTACCTAAAATTATAATTTCACATAAACTGTAGCATTTCATTCGACAGAACTCAAACTAAAATAATCATTTCCATAATATTACATAAAAATAATTAATTCAAACAAACTTCATCAACTCTTCAGCATCCACATTTACGCACTGACTCACACACCGAATTCGAACCTCCAACCCCTTCGTTACAGCAAAAACGAGTGGCAATTCGTTCCAATTAACGAGATATCGAAACGACGTGCGCATTAGACGCGCAACAATCCAACAACAGCGTATATAACCAGTCTGGCCAACATAATCGGTCATCATTCGCGCCTGGAGTTCAGCCAAGCCCAAGTGAACGCGACGTATCGAAAAAGTGTACGAGCACGGCGCCGCAGATCGATTCGCGTCGAGAGAGGATGCACCGCCACGGCGCCGCCCAGAAGGAGCATATATATATATCGATGGCGAGGAATACCACGAGCACTTTATTACACCAGCAAGGAGTAATTTATCCAATTTTGATTCACCTTGGGAGGAAGGGGGATGTAATAATGTGCCGAAGAGACTGCATAAGAAAGACTCGAGATTGTGCTGGTGCAAGGTCTTGCTCGAGTGTCATCGGCGGGCGTGGGTGCGTCAGCGTGTTATTTCGATTTGTTGGTGCGTTGTGGGTGGGTGTCACGACAGAGGTGTGGAATGTATGGTTTATTAATGGGATGATGAGGTAGCTAATTTCGTGAACTATAAGATCGCCGCTTTTTTGTAGCTTATGTGAGTCTGATTAATGCAATAAAATGGTAGTGATTAGTTTTGATTTCATTTCTCATAAATTGAATTGTTCAATACTAGTTGAATTGTATAACGTGTTTTATCCTACTCTACAGTCAAAATTACAATTTTGGTACTATTTTCGGGAGCTCCAGGTATAGATTATTTACCTCAGATGACGTTTTTCGTTCGAGCGAAGCGATCTACTTCCGCACACGTTTCGAAAACTATTATAATGTATTTCGAAATTTTGTAATTGTGAAACACTTTTTAACAAAACTTGTTATAATTTAAAAATATTTTAAAATCATACGTTTACAATTGTTATTATAAATCGATAAATCTAAAAATACATATAGTAATGGTAAAATCAATGTTGCTGAACCATTAAATTTTACTTTTTTATAGACCCGTTAATTATATTTGCAAATTTACATTGAAATCAATACTAAACGCTAAGGTTATTCAACTCCGAAGACCTATAAGTCTCTTATTTTATCTCTGATATATAGTTTTAAATTATCTACGCCGATAATTGTGATGTATTTAAAATTATGGCGAGAAAATTTACTCGATATAGAGCTGATTTCTTGCATATGCTAGGTCACTGATAAAAATAGAATACGAGCATATAGATAAGGCAAAGAAAGACAGGGAACAGTGAGCTAAATAATAATCGATCAAGAATGAAAGAGAAAGAGGAAGAAAGAAAGATAGGCAGAGAAGGTGAGGGATGAAGGAAGATGGAAGCGCAGAGGTCGACGGCAACATTGATCGCAACGCGATTTGCGGGGGCGTTGCACCACGAGAGCTTCAATAAGCGATTTAATCAACGGAAAAGTAAAGTTCACTGGGCGCCAGGGACTTGTTTTGCACGTCTCTCTCTTGCACACTTCTCTCTCTTGTACTTCTCTCTCTTCATCTCTCACTCTTTTTTCATAGTAGGCGTTTAATCCGTTGAGTGCTGGCACGTGAAAATAAAAGCCCTCGGAGCAGTTATTACTACGCACTTGGAGAACAGAGGAAATAATGACTGGCTTGAAAAAAAAGGAAAGCAGAAAACGCAAAAGCTCTTGATTAAGTAACAGTAATGAGCCTATATTTCAAAGTATTATTCGCATAGATTTATGGTAATTTGCGATTGTTCCTTTTTTATTAATTTGGCTCAGTATTTGTGTGAATATTGTATATATGTTAAACTATGTTATAGTGTTATTTGATTTTGTATTTATTTCTAATCAATTTAGAAAATTTATCTATAGAACTTTAAAATTCTAGAATCACGTTATGAACATTGTTTTTATAAAAGCAGTATACCGTTCTATGTTAACGAACAAGAGGATAATAAATTCGAGAGCAGCATCGAGACAGCAATTAATGAATATAAAGCATGTACTGAGCGAAAAAATGCAGGTGAACCCGAACACAAGCGTCGCGAATCGTCTTCTCTGTGTGGAGGCGATGTAATCCGAGCCGAAATTTCACCCAAAGCCCATCGAGACGTCGCTCACGAAGTCGATCGCGGAAACGAGGTTATCCCAATAAGCATCGCAAAGGGAAAAGTACGAGAGAAAGAGAGAAGAGGAGGAAAAGGAAAAGAAGGAAAAATAAAGACCAGATTACGATGCAGCACCTAGAAAGAGACTAAATGAAAAGGAACTACTGAACGTAGGAAAGAAGGAGAAAAGGAGTGATAGGGAAAAAAAAAGAAAAAGAGAGGTGCAGAAAAGTGAATGTAACAGAGAGATTTGTTAATATTATTGAGAATTTATGTTGATTCGAAATTTGTAAATAAAATTGTAAATAAGATAAATATTTGGGAAATATAAGTATTGATGTTGCTGTCAGAATTATTAGAAAAAATGAGACTAATCGGTGGTCGCAGAATACAATAACATTGTAAACGTTACACCAAGCTACATCATCTTATAGCGTACATTCTGCTTTAGCGCAGAAGATAAGGAAATTTCGTGATGCTACCCTGGCGATGAGGTTTCTAGATAATGAATATTCGATAACATCGCGAGGATGTAAGGTTGTGCATCATTTCATCCTGACCTAATGGGAGAAAAATGTATTTTATTAATGGCGCTGTCAGCGGATTTCGTGCCATTATTGTTTATGTAAGATGTACTTCCGTGTTAAATACCAGTTTCAGCAAGATCAATATGAAGTAGGAGATCCCTATATAGAAATGAAATTGTAAAGTCGATATAATGATGTATCTAAATTTATTAAGTGAACTACTTGCTATATATTAAAAAAGTGGTATTATTATTTAATTATTTAATTTAATAAATATGAGAATAATGTATGAAGAAACAAATCCACTTATATATCTAATTTGTCGTTTCCAGCTTTAAACTCATTTAAGAGTCTTTTTTTATTCATATGAACATTATATCGCATTAAAACTTACTATATACTTTCGTGTACACTATTTCTTTACATATTCACGCAATAATAAAATAAAATCGGTAGCGTATAACCAAGTTCGAGTCTAGTTTCAGGAACATACTTCCATGCTACAAAACACGCGGCGCACAAAGTAATCAGTTCCACATAATCAGCTAACGAGTATAAGCGAGCGAGCGAACGAACGCCGCAACGTATAGCGCAGCGCGCGCGTGCTTAATAAAATCGCCTCTGAATCGAGCCGCGTAATACAATGAGGCTCAAGCGGCGTGTAAAGCGCTCTCTCTCTCTCTCTCTCTCTCTCTCTCCTTCAAAGAGAGCCGAGAACGCGAGAGAAGGCTTCCGACACGCGGGAGACTGCTCGGCGTCTGGCTCAACTGGAGCGGGAGCAACGGGGTGCACAAAGAGCAACAGCGAGAGCGAGAGGCAAAGAGAGAGAGAGAGAGAGAGAGAGAGAGAGAACGAACGAACGCGAGAGATATATAGGGAGTGGAAAAATCGAGCGGGAAGAGAAGGAGGAGGAGGAGGAGGAGGAGGTAGAGACAATAACACACAGAGCGGGAAATGCGGGAGGATTGGGAATAAAAAAGAAGAGTGAGCGAGAACGAGAGAACGGGGAATCGAGTGCCACGCTATAGAGAGAAACGGAGCGGTCGATCGATTCCAACCCTCCCGTCGTCGACGCCACCACTGCCGCCGGCAGCAGCAGCAGCCGCTACCACCACCTCTCTATACGTATATGTATACGTGTGTGGGTGCAGACGATAGTAACGAAGGCAGTGCCCCCGTCTGGCCTCGTATATACACGTATATATATGTACGTGTACACTACCACTACCTATAGGGGGCCAGCATTGCTTCAACTCCTGCAGAACTGCTCTTCTTCTTCTTCTTCTACGTCTCCTCCTCCTCCGCCTCCCCAACTCTACTACGGCCGCTATTAACCGTATCTCCCTCGTCGTTTCGTCTCTCTTCGCCCGGCTCTCTTCGGATGTATCTTTTGGGAGATGGAGGAAGCGAGATAAGCTGGTAGCTGGTGTGTGTGTGTATATATATTCTATCGCGTACATAGACACATATATATGGAGAGAGGAAAGAGGTAAATAAGGTTTCGGGCGTGCGCGGTGGGTTTACGCTCGAAAGATGTAACATTTTCGAGTGTTTGCGTGTGCAGAAAACGAAAAAAGAGAGGAGAGAGGGAGAACGAGGATTGAAAGGGGGGAAGGTGGTTTGACCCCTTTATGCGCAGCTCGGAAAGTTTATAAAAAGCGCAGGTGGTGAGTGTTGCGGTCAAGCAGTATGTCAATGTATGTATATATATATGTAGGTAGATATAGACTTGTGGACGAGGTAGTAGGTGAATGTGGATATGAAGGATTATATTGTAGAGGTGCAACGTGCGTGTCATTGCTTATTGAATAATGGTTGCTTTTTTCTGGATTGCACGTGGAAATTATGTTTTTATAAAAGGACAAGTTTTTACGTTGATACGTCAATTGAGACACGGTATTGTGTATTTGATAAATGCTAATTGACAAAGCTATATTTATTAGCATTAAATATGATACAGGTTTTATATGTGACAAAAATGGTGAATAATTTTAATTCCCCATAGTGCTGATAATAATAATTAATCATTCAATAGATACATGAATATGTTAAGATAATAGTGTTTATCCTATAGTGTTTATTATAACTTAATAACTCGATCAATCACTTTACCAAGAGTTGTACAAATTTAATTCTTCGCATAACGCTATTTCAGCAAAATACTTGCAATATACCCCTTCTGTCAATGAACACGAGAAACCGATCGAAATCGACCGCCAACAACCCAATCCTTGCTGTCGCAAACAAGAGAGCGAAAAACGCGAAAGATCAAACGACAGCGAGGGAAAGAGACACTCGGAGCAGTTAATTACACGGAGGTTGCGGATGAAAACAAAGGTAATGAAAGTAGACGAAGAGGGAGAGTAGAAAAGCGAACGAGAAGCAGGAAGGAAGAAGAAGGAAAACGCGCGGGAGCCACAGCGTATCAGGAGGTTCACTGCTCCTCCTTGCGAGGCAACGTTATTACGGTGAGCTTTATATACGTCGAGGGAGAAGCGTACGATATACCACCGACAATTTTCCCGTGGCTTGAGGCCAAAAGAGAGGCTACCCTGGTTTCGGGCTGCATTATTCTGGTATTATCGGAGGCACCTGACAATCCCCGGACTTTCTCGAGAAATATACTTACGTGTGCTTGGCTGAGTTTCTTGAAAATGTTAGGTAAATTAATTTTTGTCAGTTAATAATGGCCAGATTATCATTTAAACTTATTTTTTTAGATTAGTTATTGCTGAATCAGAGTTTATTGTTTGTTTTTTTACACGAAGAAAACACATATTTTTTACCCTTTACTTGAAATATTTAATCTGTTATAAGATTCTCAGCTTTATAACTTTTCAATTTCCCACGCGAAAAAAGATAAAAGTCTTGCGCTACCCTGCTAACTTCCAGGAGCTATAAGAGCAAGAGGGTCGTTCATTTCAAAAAGCCAAAACAGAAGAAAACAAAACACAGAGAAGAAACAGCAAGACCAAGCAAGCAAACGCCTCGGTGGACTTTAAAACGAACAATAGAACAGAGTGAAAGAGTGAGAGAGAGAGAGAGAAAAGGGTAACCCGCCTGAACTGCAAAGTGCGCGCGTCACTTTGGAGATGACGCCAAAGTGCCAACAGCAGCGACCACGAGCAAGAAAAGAAAAATAGAGAAAGTCGAAAGTGAGGGATGCTCTTTCTTCCGTAAACGCGCACACTTGATTTTGTCAGTTGCGAGTATGTGACGCAACGAGAAGTCGAGAGAGTATGAAGACTTTTTGAGTGTTTTTCGACATGTTTACGTAACTCTAAAGATCAAATGTTACGTTGAAAATGAACTATTTATACACAAAAAAAAAGTTTTGCAATATACGCATTGAAAGAAACAATTTTAGTGTAGGTTTAAATAAATTATTATAAATTTAAAAACGGAATTTTGGTATAATCTTAGTCACAGATATTAAACTGCTTTCTATCATAAAACATCCAATAACCATAAAAATCCAATACCAACAACTCACGCTGATTAAAGGAGCTTTCCTCGAGATTAAACATTCCCGTATATATGCTCTTTTAACAGCAATTTGCGCGCAAATCCAACCAATTAAAACCGTTCGTTTGTTTTCGCAGCCAAGTTTTTGCAATGTGAGAGTCACGTGCAAGGGCATCGCCTCTCGTTATTATTTGTATTCGTAAAAGCATGCGTGGGCGGCGGCTACGACGACGCGTGCATTTGGACTGCTACGAGCGTTCTTGAAAAGGGAAAAAAAAGTCCGTGTTGACAGTACCATTAAAGGGAAACGATGGCCGTATTTACCGGGGCTCATAAAACCCTGGTATTTGTCAGCAAATTCTAAGTTCCCCCCCGGTGCATGCGCAGCATACGTTCCTTCTATCCGCCTCTCGTGGCGCAGTTCTTTATCGAGGATTTTTCTCGTATTACGCGTAGTCGCGTTACGGATGCTGTTTTTTTTTTAAAGTTGGTAAGTATAATTTCGATCGTGACTGAGAGTAATAATAATTTCACGAGAAATATGGTTATTGCGGTTGTGGAATGTTTTATTGCTATCATCGTGGTAACAATGTTTTTTGGAGTTATCGAGGTTGGTTTTCATAAGATCGGTATGCGGATATTATTAAAATATAAATTTCAAATGATTTTATACGCATTGAAAATACTTTTTTATAGGCCATCATAAATATTTCAGGAGAGAGAGAGAATAAAAGTCCTTGGAGGGTACCTGACTAAATATAATGTACTATACACGTTTTCAGTGTCGAATAAATATTTTTATGTTAAAAGAAAACATAAAATTTTCGCATTGTCCGATGAAACATTCTATTCGATCAAAACCATTTCTTCCAACAAATTTCAACACCCATATAGACAAAGCATTTTATCCTCACAGTAAATTTAAAAAAAAACGCACAACTCAGACTTCGCTTTATAACAACTCCTGCCAATAAATAATAAACGTTCGTATTCTCTTCTTCTCTACCCGCTTGGTATATACGCACTCCCGACACTTTAACCAAAAGCAAACGACTCGAACTTCGACCTTTCTCTCTCTCTTTCTGTCTTTCTCTCTCGGTCGTGCGTTTGCGACACAGCGAACTGGCGTCCCATTTTCGGGGTGACTTATGCGACACGCGGCTTGTTCGGCCGTCAGCGAACGCGAGACTCGCGACGACCACCCGAAAGCAGAGACAAACACCCGCGCTTTCTTGTTTCCTTTGTTGAGAGAATAAGAGAGAAGAAGAGATTTTTAAGCCGAATTTGGGTTCCGTGGATTCGAAGTGTGACTGTGGCATGATGGGAATTTAAGTTGGTATTTGATTCAGTTTTGGAAGTAAAGTTTAAGTTAAAGTTTATTTAGTTTTTTTTTTAAAAGTGCAGAGTAGAGAATGTAAGCAATTTCATTATTATTTCCTTATACTACAGTAGCACATGGATACTTTAAATGATAAAATTTAGGACAACAATATCAGATATTTATCTCTTTTCGACCCTGACTATGTGAAAGTCACCTAAAACAACTTTTAGATAACGCCAAAATCGTAAACGACAGTGGATATAGTTTTCAAGTTGAATGCCAACTTTTGAATTTAAGCATCCTATTACGTTAAGCACATCATACTTAAACTTTTTGCAAACACGTTAGTACGACCACTATACGCTATGAAACTGGATACGTTTATTGTCCTGCTAAATTAGCGCAATAAAATCATTTATTATTTTTTTTTTGTTTTCGCATTCGCAGAATATATATATATATATACACACACACACACACACACACACACACACACACACACACACACACACACACACACA
>JAYJLV010002255.1:0-10458 GCA_036873485.1 Torymus texanus | reverse complement strand
TGTCTAGTTTTATTTTCTATATTTAAATGAGATTTAAAACTTGCCTAAGTTAAATGGCTACCGTTCTGAAAAGAGGCTTTTTTCAAGACTTGTTTCGAAATAAACCTAAAACTCTCGAGAACTTTAGTTTTTTTGAGCGTTAGAATCTAATATTGCAGCTTTCATTATATTTCTACACCCAAAAACTTATCTCAAATTTTGAGCCAAATCCAGGTCCCGAAGGTAGTGCACTCTCCTGGTAAATTTAATCGAGTTTTACTCACATTATGAATAGTCACACAAGATTAGAAGATTTAATGAGTAACAGATTAGATTTAAAATTAAATCATATATTACACCTTATTTTTGTGACTGTGTAACATAACTTTATAGTGATTTTATTCTAATTTCTGTGTAATTATTTATAGATCTTGAAAAGGAGTCGAATAAAAACGACTTCAAACGTCGATTTAATAAAAATCGTTTTTTATTTATTGGACAGCAGGACCATTTCTTTCAAAGAATACCTAAATATATATTTAGCTGTCATTGGTTTCATTACACTATCTAGTTTTTAAATCGTAAAACTTTAATGGTAGAATTAAAAAATAAATGAAACAAATGAAATATGTGAAATACAATTTCAAGTAATGATTAATTAATTGTAACAATTTAGAAATAACTGTCAATCAATATTTTAAAATTAAATTTAGTTTTGCAAAGAATTTTAGAACTTTTAATCTTTTCTATTAGAATCTATTAGAAAAGGAGATTTTAACGACTGTAACATGGCAAATTGTACTTATTTTGATTTTCGTTTAATCTCATAAACCGCGAATAATATTTACTGTGATTTTAATACGGATCAAACGTTTCCTTGTAGTAAAGAAATTAAATTTCTAAATCGCTCGTTTCCACAGAATTACAACGCGAAGCTAACAGTAGCATGGACTGTCACTAGATTTTTTTTCTTTTTATAACAAAAGCGACATTATAAAACCAATTCACTAACGAGTTACGCAATAAAAGCTACGTCGCGAAATCCCTTTTAGTTTCCCTTCTTCCCATAATGTGTAAAATTTTCCCCTAACTTATTTCGGTTTATATGCGATTTTTTGTTGTTGTTGTTTGGCTGCAAATAGAAATCTCTATAAATTTTAAACGCAGAGATTTTCCTACACTTTTATTTCCGCTGCCAGCACATTGCCATTGACGCACGCTTGCCTTTATCCTGCTGCAAATTTTTGGTTGTTTTGAGTGAGTTTAATATATTTTCTTTTGGGTCTTGCTTATGCTAATTTTTTTTTTTTTTTGAACATAGCTAATACTAAGACTTTTCTTTTCTTGCCAATTCGATTTGCACGATAAATTTTGTTTTTGGGATTGATGTAGTGTGAGTAAGTTTCTACTTTTGTAAAATTTTGCCTCGCAGCTGCGAGCGTTTCTGTATCTGCAGTTTTAGTTGCAAGTTATAAGTAATAAATAAAGTAGAACATTTCTTTTGTTATTGTGTGAGCGAGACACTCACGAAAAGCAGAGGGTAAAGGACACGTTGAGCTAATCTCCCCTAACGTTTTATACCGAGCGGTTTAATTATTGCTCGGTACCATGGACGAATTAGATATTAGTATTTCCACGACTTTCTGCGCTAGCAACGAACTGATCACGCTAGACCCAATCCGGGGCCAAGCCACTATCAAAGACGTGATCGGGTGAATGTCAGACGGATTTGCGATTATTCATGCTATGAATAGAGATTTAAATGTTTATTCCGACATTATGGTTGTTAGAGATCGCCTCATACGCTACGAGGTACGTAGGTACTTCGGCTCAAATTCCGCGCCTTGGAATGCGAGCCGAGACGAACTAACCGACCCAGTTTCCACCGTTACCGTCGCACCCATACATAGAGAACCTACAACTACCTTAGTTTCATCCCGTATGGAACCCGCGGAACAATCAGAGCGAGTATCGAGATTTACTATTCCGCATGCACAAAACCATACCAATGCCGAACTGCCCTCGTTTTTACCATATACGATGGTGGATGATTCTGCCCCGAGTGGCTTGTTGTAACCGCTATCACAGAGCTGCCTCTAAGAGAAAGTAATTGTATATTTTTATTTGTATATACCCATGTTAATAATTCAAGTAAGGTTATTATTGAGAATTTAATATATAAATATACCTTTTCTGACAATGGAGTGATTTTATAAGATGTTAAAATACGTAGTAAGGAATTTTATCCGTAAAAATATATTGTTCTTGTAATGCAGAAAACGAAATTCGAACAAACTTTAAATAATATATTTCTATATATCAAAAGTGCCGCTAAGCTCAACCATAGAAAGCATTTCTTCGGAATTTCGATCAAGTAGGCGGCAATACGTGGATACACGCTTGGTTTACCATCTCTCCTCTCGCGCTTATTCATGACAATTGTCAATGTTCAAACGAGACAGCCACAACGAGCCGCTCGTAAGACCATCACCTCCCGTGGGCACTGTTAGAAGAGTGGGGAAGACACATAGCGCAGAAGAAGAAAAATAAAGGAATGGAAAGGGCGGCCCTCCTCGGTGATTTCCCGACAATTTGTCGCTGAGGGTTATTTGAAGTGACTCCCGCGCACAACACCTCATAGCATCTGCCCCGTGTCGAATGCTCACGGGTGGTGCGTCTTTTAGGATCGCGAAAAAGTCAATGTCCACTTCCTGCGTGCGCGCACGGACAAAACGTTTACACACGCGGTCATTCATGGGATTTGTCAATGGTGCGCACAGCACGAGGCCGGACGCGTATGCGCGCGACACTTTAGTGGCAATTCATTCACCATCTCTTTGGGATTTGACGCGTACTACTGGCCCATTCGTCGATCCCCGCTCGAGGGGTCGCACTTGACGGGAAGTGGCCCGCACTTGTGCTAGTGTACTTCAAGGAAGTGGACGTAGCTGTGTTGGTGGCTTTTTTCCTGTTCCCTTTTTTTATTGGAGAGAATAAGCTTTAGGCATTTTCCTGAAAGCGCGTTTTTTAGAAGGTTTTACGATTATTATTTTGGGCAGTATGTGTTATTTCCATAATCTTTTAAGTACTCATAATGACTGTTATTTGTTGGAGTTCAAAAATCTTAAAAAACAAAATATAATTTTTATTATCAACTAATTTAGGGTTGTTTCAGTAAATTTTTTTTTAAATTCGCTAACGTAAAATTTATCTGACAAACCCTGAATATTTATTAGCTAAATAGTTATTTTATTAAAATTTCAAAAAGTATTTGTAATCATATTAAAAAATAAAACTAATAGTCATGCTGCTGCTCGACACTCAAAAATATATTTCTAATAATGTATTTTATATTCTATATGGGTACCATGTAAGGTTAACACAAAATGTGATAAGTCTTGGAAAACCACAAACAAAACACAATTCTTCTGCAAACTGTATGTATTGGAACAATATATATATATATATTTTACCAATATTAAAATAATATTTTTATGATGTGTGGAGATTGGATAGAAAAAATCAATAATAGATATCTTATTCATTATACCTGATATTTCTTTTAAAAAAAAATGGTTATCCAAAAATTTCGAATTCATATTTAGAGGAATTGAATCGAAAATTAAGGTAATACCAAATAATAAGATGATTTCTTCCTGAATCCGATTTCTCAAATTACTACCATATAAATTTTAATTATTATTAATTTTTATTATAATTATTTTATGAAAATAATGGACTGTATTTGTGACAAAGATGTTGTTACTAAAAATTACTGATGAATAACGCGATCGACTGTTACCAATCTATTGTTGTTCATAAATTCAGTCAATTTTGAGAAAATATTATAAATTAACTAATAATAAACTATAAAAATTAATATTTTTAAATATAAAAATATTGTTTTGACTCTTAAGTTATACTATTAATAACTAAATGTAAAATACATGTATTTTTGTTATTGTAATTTTATTAATTACATCAGAGGGATTTCTCTGTGAACTAAACAAGAAAAATTCTCTTTAATTATATTTTCAATTTTCATACCCACAAAAGTAACAAATAAATGACATTGTGAATATAATTTTGAGAAATTGTACACTTTCTCATATCTAAAACCAGATATTATTTTGAAAATTGGTCGAATTAGGTAAATTATAGAAGTCAAATGTATTTTACTTTTATAAGTTTAGAAAAAAATTTCTGGATATTTTTTACTTCCATGCGGATTTAGAAAAAATACCTCACCTTTATATTTACATGTCCATACCTCTTTGAATTAGACTATAAATGAAATGCTAGTTTTTTTTGACTTTATAAAACACGCGACACTCTGAAAATTGAAAAGGAAAACTTATTTAAAAATGTAATAATCATTTTGAAACAAGTAAAAACGATTTATAAGGTATTTCTTTTATATTTAGAAGCTGTCGATATTTGTTATTTATACTTTCAGATATGTCGAGGCGGACAAATAGAAAAGTGGACGAGTTACGCCAAGGTATCTTATTAAAAAAGAGTTTGACATAGTTTTCTCGACTAAGTCATGTTATAAAAATTTTCAAAAAAGAAAGTAAAACTGCGAAGAAGGTGATTTATTATTTGCTTTCAGAAAAATAAAATATAATAATACAAATTCTAAGAAAATCTTTGTTAAAATGATTTGCACACCACCTATACCTACATCAGCGAGAAAAATCTCGCCTTCTGAACAGTTTCAACCAAACATCCGCCTTATTTATTCAACAAAAATTAGTCACGATCGACTCGTGATCCCCCGAGATCAAACACATACACACACACACACACACACACACACAATCGGGGAACTTTTTGGGACGCAGTCGGCGCAAAACGAAACTTGGAATTTTAGATCTTGGTGGATCGTTTGAAATAGACACCTGCCCTCTGCATTTTCCGGGTTTGAGATCGGCGTATTTTCTTAACACGGCTGCATTACAGGCACTCACTCATTCATTCATCTATTTTTTCTTCCTTGCATTCACTCTGATTCACTTTAAATTCAGGACCCCCTGGCTCGTCACTTTCTAGTACATGACGCTGAAAACCCTCCATGCTATGTATTTCGCATTTTAGTTTTTTCTTTTTAATAATTCTTTGTTTTCGCGTACTGCTTCAAATTTTGGAGACACTTTCTTCTCACTTGTTTCTTATATTGCCTTAAATGTTTCATAGCAGTTAACCTTTTCGTATAATCCACTGTTGGCTCCGGAAGATTTGCGTTATCAATTTTTATAATTTTTTGCCATGTGCATT
The DNA here is from genome assembly GCA_036873485.1 of Torymus texanus. Lineage (NCBI taxonomy): Eukaryota > Metazoa > Arthropoda > Insecta > Hymenoptera > Torymidae > Torymus > Torymus texanus. Next base: position 5,202 of record JAYJLV010002255.1, on the reverse strand, counting down.
TTCCACATTTGTTTATAAACAAACTCATTGGCACAATTCCCACGCTTCTTTTATTTATTTCCTCAGTAGATTTAATTCTCGTGATGCTTAGTAATTTGCCTCATTCCGTTTTAGGAGCAATAATAACTTCGGTGTTCTGAAATGTGTATGTTTCCTTTTATCACAAAACTTATTTCAAGGTTAGGATTTCGTCCTTGAGCACTTCTCCTGCCATTTTCACGCTACTTTGCAGGAGTTCGTTAATATTTTTAACATCAATTTTTGCGCCACGAATATGATATTGTCTGCCCATGTAGGCAACTAAATAAAAAAATAAATACAAACGTTTTTCGTTTTAAGCAATTAAGGCAAAGTGTTACGTCCTAAAACATAACACGACTGGGATATTTAACTCATTGAAGAGTTATGCTCTTTTTAGGCCGTAGCTGCGTTAGCTATTTAACCTTGGTTGAGCGTTTGGTGCAGAAGTATAAAGGCGCTTATGGTAAATTTTAATTTTTGTAGGTAGGAAATTTAGATATAATTCAGGACCATCAGAAGCAGCACATTTGTCTCGTAAAAAAAATTTTGTTGCACATGCCCCTTGAATGGATAGGAGAAAGGTCACGAGCCCAGGAATGATATATGTTGGAAAATACTAATTTTTCCCCATCTCAGGTTATTCTCAGCTTCGCCCTTCCCTAACTTATCAAAATTAGAATTGATTTCTTTATAATATCCTTTTATATTTTATTGATAATCAATATTAGTAATTCTTTTTTTTTAAATAAATAAAGCATTGCCTTGTCAAATCAAATTGCACCAAGTTCGTAAAACTCGCACTAAATGACTTGTATATTATGAATAACTTCTGTCCATTAAAGTCCGTAAGACCAAAGCCAATCGGTATATTCACAATCCAAGACAAATACATATTTATTTATTCGGAATTTAATTTTAATAATATTCTCAACTTTGAAATATAAATCTTTAAAATAAAGTTAATATTGTTTTGTCAAGTCAAATTGCATCAAGTTCGTAAAACTTTCGCACTAAATGACTTGTATATTGTGAATAACTTCTGTCCATTAAAGTCCGTAAGACAGAAAATTTGAATTGTTTTGTAAATTTGAATATTTATTTGAATTTTGAAAATTTTTGTTGTACAGAGTCTAAATAGCTTGTGAGGCTTGTGTAGATCTGCTCCAACAATTAACAAAGCTTGTGAGGCTTGTAGTGATCTGTCCATTGAGCAGTGCGTGTTCGGCGTATTTAAGTGTGTTGCTCTTCCTCTTCTTTGGCTGGAAAAACTGCGGTGTCGAAGTGTGCATCCATTAATTGAAATGCATGGAATAGCGTAGTATTCCATGGAACGTATTTGAAATGAAGTGGATGACCTCTATTAAATTTGATTAACTCATCCTGGCATTCATCATTATGTTCATTACCATATCCATTGTTACTCTCATCAGTACTTTAGTCACCGTTCTTATCAATTTCATTTGTACTGTCGTCGGTGTCTTCATCTGTGTGAAAAATGAAATCATTTATTGATGAATTATTTTCACTTTCATCAATAGCGATCATCTATGTTGATTTTTGGTTATAGAGTCTTGGTTCGGTAGCAACATATCAGAAATTATCTAAAAAACACTTTAGAGATGTTTGTTCATATCAATAGTCCATTTTATGATTATTCATCGGAGGAAATCGAATTTGCACCGAATTTCAGCGTTTTATCAACGATTTTGAAAAATGTGAAATTGTTGAAAATATTTAATTTTTCATAATCATAAATATCTTGGTATGCACATTGATCGCCGTTTGTGATCCACATTGTGCTCTGAAATATTTATCATAATAATAAGAAAAAGAATATTTATGCAATAAATATTAACTTATTAACGTTTTTTAACTAAATTACTTAATGTGAACATTAAAGTAAACTCTCCAAATATTTTTTTCTTTTGTTTTTATATCTTTTTTATACACTATATATTATAAGAAACGAAATTTCAGACTAAAATAAATTATATAAAATATTTTTTTTCGCGGAAATGTTCGGTTATTTTACGTTCTGTTCCACTATGCGTCGATCGGCCGGCCTTTACGACGCCCTCGAGACACACACACACAAACGTGCGTGCGTACTGTTTGGTTCTTTTTTTTGCACTCCCTTTCTTCTCCGGAGCCCACTTTTTTGTCGCGAGGATGCTCGAAGCGTGATGGATGCGCGCCATGCTGAGCTCTTCGATGAGGTTAGTTGTATACAGTGTGTGTATGGACGATGACGCTGATGGCGGCTTTTCTCAAAGATCGGCACTTTATCGCGTTTCCTGTAAATGTATATATAAGTACATATATAGACTTTGTTGACGCTACAGAAGCATTGTTTGGGTGAAAAGATGTGTTTTATCGTAAGGAAGTGTATTCTCGAGGTGGAGTATATTTTACTTGGGGAAAATGAACAGACCAACAGTGAAATGCTTATTTTACGATCGATTTCAAACGGCGCAATAAGTGGCGCTTGCTGTGTAATATTTTTTAACACTGAAAAATTTCGAACACGCACTTTTTCTTTTTAAAAAAAGTAAGAGGGAACAATTTGGTGTTAACGTTGTTTGCTTGGCTGAGTCGTTTATACCTCACGCAAGAACAAGGTCAGACCTCTCGAGGGCAGTTTTATAAAACCTCCACTTGCGCACGTTTCTCTGCCGTACGGTGATACGACCCTATACATATATATCTATACGTATACTCGCGCAAATTTGCCGTTCGCCAGCATTTTTCGCTTAAGTATACGCTGTGAAGAGCAAGAGTCGCCGATGGCGCGTGTGTGTATATATATATATATATATATATATATGCATATATAAGTCGCCGAAAGTGCGCGCGCGCGCCCCGAAGCTTTATATGGGCATGCACATACGGCTGAGAGTAACAAAGGTGCGCATATATATATACGCGAGAGGATCCGCAGACAAGCGAATATTTTGCGAACGGTGAAATTGCTCTCACATGCTTATTTGGCAGGACCGGGATTTATCTATAGATCGGAGAGAATGAGAATATAATGCGAGTGAGTGAACGCTGCTCGCGTTATAATACAATGTGTTTATCGACGAAAGTATGTAGTTTGAGAGGCGCAGTGGATGAATAATAGTGATAAATTAGCAGCTGCGTTCGAGAGCGAAGAAAACAATAATTTCTCTGGATTTATATTTTATTTTATTTCGTTTTTTTTTTAAATTCCAAAGTACATGAATTTTAATACTATGCAAATTTTCATAAATAAATTTCAGTCCGCAGCGTACGTTCTTTCTTTTCAGCGATAAAATTGGAGCACTAGGCTAAAATAAAACTAGCAAATTCTCCGTATATACCCTTGAATCCATGATATAATAACGCACTTGCGCCTTGTACTTCACCGAACAAACAACCGCTCGATTATCCGCAATTGGCCCAAGATACTCACACATCGCGTCGTACCTCACCTCTTTCCTTCCACATATATGTGTACACACACATATATGTGTATACATCCACAAGATACCACCAGCGGCGTTGTTTCTTCTCTCGCTCGCTCGCGCGAAGTTTCACTCGGGTTCACGTGCCTATATTATGCACCCGAGGGCTAACCATCGATCGCCCGCTGTAATTGTCAGCGCCTCTCACCCCCGCGCAGGTGTATAGGCGCGTGTATATACACGTGTACTCGCTCGCGGCTAGACGAGGCGATGATGATGATGATGATGGCCGAAGTTTTCGGACGCGGGTGTAGTATATATATATGCAATCGACGAAATGGTGCGAGTGAGTGAGAGGGTGAAGCCCGAAGGGTACATGGGGTGAAGTGGAAGGCAAAGGTGATGATTAATAGTAGAGAGAGAGAGAGAGGAAGAGCGTGTGAGAATGCTTCGCGGCGGATCGGGTTTAGATATATTTACGCTGTATTATAAAGTAATTATGCAAAAGGACCGTTTATTTTTATCGCGGATAATTTGGACTGATGTATGGTTATTGGTTTAGGTGCCGGATGATGAATGATGATAGTTCTTTATATGTATTATAGATTTTATTATTACATATAAGTAATAGATTATAGTTCAACTTAATTTTATTAAACAAACATACAACTCTTGCACCTTGCAAACCCACAACAAAAAACTCTCCTCTCGCATTAAATACCTCTGCCATTTGATTAGCGTACAAAAGAAACCGCATCAGTGCATGTATGTATATATACGTATAAAAATCTCGAGTGAACCGAGATCGCGTGTAATTGCAAGCTGGGCCTTATCGTGCCGCATGTATATAGGTATATATATGTACGCGAGCATGAGGTCCATGCGCGCAACAGAAACAAGAGCGTGCGCGAAACCTCGGCGCAGCTGCCACGCGCAAGCGGCATCTTTAACATAAAGGACGCACTCACTTTACCAACGAGAAAAGGGGTACATACACGGCAGTGTATCTCGTGTGTCCCGAAGGAAAAGATCGCGAGTTGGTTTCTGGGGGCGGCAGCGATATACGATATACCAGCACGTGTATGTATATATGTATATAGAACGTAGCTAATGGTACGTGGATTACCAGGCGCGAGCAGTTTTCTTTTTGTTCGCTCAGAGAAAGAGAGCACGCGACATGCAATCTCTTTTAGAGCAAAGTGCGAGAGCCTGTCGTATGGGAGAACGAGTTCGGGTAATATCGTATATATATATAGAGAGAGAGAGAGAGAGAAAGGTAGGCGAGTTTGTTTATTGATTCGTGTGGAACGATTATTGAGCTTTCGAGGTAAGGTTTTTATATGCGGTCTCTGTGGGGAATAGGTCTGATGTGTGGGGGTCTTATATAGATATATTTAGATATGCGTATAGGGTTTTGATTCCGGTGTATAATCTTTCAACACTGATTCTTTATAGTGGACGACGTTAAGTGACATTGCGGCTAATGTTTTAATCTTTATGTAGAAGGGAAATATTCGCATATATATCTGTATATATGCAGTGTATAAGAAATATAAAAATGTTTATGTTGATTTGGGATGAGGAAGTAAAATTTTCATTTTTATAGCGATCAAACGGGTCTTTAAAGTTTATGACTTTATAATTTCTTAATCAATTAAATTTTGAACTAACTATATAATCATTAAGGCCATGTGATACCTAAAATCAGCCGACTTTTATTATTTTATAAATTAACATTGAAGCGTTTATTTAGAAA
>JAYJLV010002234.1:0-10461 GCA_036873485.1 Torymus texanus | reverse complement strand
GTGACCAGTAAACAAATATATATAGTAATTAAAACCCGTGTTAATGTGGCGATTAATCGCCACAACCTGGCCACACTTGTAGAGACCGTCACAACCTTAACATACGCGCACGTGATTGCAGCTTCGCCGCGCCGTATCGGTATTCGAATTTGTAACTGTTGCGCGCGAGTTTTGTGTTTACTAAGTGCACTCGTGTGCGCATGAACTTTTTATAGGTTAATATTGTCTTTTATCTTTTTCGTCGCGTTATTCTTTAATAACCCGACCTTCTCCCGGCTACCTCTGTTACGTTGGAAAGGGAAGTGCGCGTTCGCACTTCACGTTGTTTTCGGAATTTTCAGGAGCTAATCCCCGGTTTAGCCATTTTAGTCTGATACCCACGGCATCACTGGCCTGTGGCTCTTAGCTAATTTGGATAAAAAGCCATCCTGTTATAACTGGCACCACAACGTTTCGGGAGTGCGGAAGGACTTGCGACGCCCTTTAAGCTGCGTTTAAAGGCTCTTCGTACCGCAGCTAGAAGGCGCGCCTTTGTGGGTGCGTAGCACAGACGTGATGTGATGAGAGTGCTATCGCGCAGTTCGGCAAGCGGTAGCCGCAACACTCCACGTCAGTCACAAGAAACAGTTCGTGGGGAATTAATTTTTCTTTATTTTTTTTTTTTTAAATTTGTTGGGTTTTTCGCTAGATAATTGTTTTTGTTACCGTAACATCGCGTGTATTCTTTTTATCGCCTTATCCGTTTTTTTCTCACGATTTTATTTAATTTATTTTTCGGAAAAAATACAATTTTTTTAGTGTAGAAAAATTGGAAGCGTCGGCATGCACTCCCGCCACAAGAGATCGTTTGTGCGTCCGAGTGAGCGAGAATTCCATAGGTATTTCTCCCAGACTTCGAAATACAGCAGCGAAAAATATTTATTTATTTACATTATTTATATTAAATTAATACATATTTATATGGTCGGTTCTCTGTCAAGTCACAGATGAAAAATTTTTTTTTTCTTAAATTTTTTTTACGTAATCTACGGCATATTTTGTCTGTAAAATCCCATTTTTCATGAAATTGATGATATTACAATTTTTTTACAGAAAATAAGAGCTGATCCCACTCCAAAACAAGTTGGGTGACATTTATACATACTGTAGCTGTACGCCTAGATTTTTTGTGGAGCTGGGTCGATGAGCGCACCAAAAGAAAACTCAATTTGAACTATTTAAATGGTCTTATCATAATGATAAAATATTGCTGGACCTATGAAACCCAGATTTCCAGAAAATATAGATTTTTTGTGGAAAAAAAGTCCTCTGAAGTTGTTTTTTTTTAAATGCATCTATAATGAGTAAAATGTGTTCGAAAATTGTTAAAAATCACGGAAATTCATGAAATGTACTACGCTGATAATTTTTTGCTCCAAAAATATTTGTTTAAAAAATCTAAAGAAATACAGGATAGTTCAAAATATGGCGTAGATTACGTAAAAAAAAAATTTTCATCTGCAACTTCACAGAGAACCGACCATATATAATAATAGTTGTTATTATTTATTGTATGTGTGTGTGAGTGTAACAATACATATATTTTTATAGTAGTGGAGCGTAATTAATTACAAATCGTAATTAATTACAAAGAGTGCTTTATCGATCCTTTACCGCTCGGGAAAAAAATCCTCGTGATCCTGTTTAAGGAACCAGTTCTCGAGAAAAATTCAGCTTTCAAGCCACAAACGCAAACTGTCTTGTCGGACAGCTTGGAAACTAGCCGTGCTAGAAAAGAAGTTCCAGAGAAAGCGTACAGGCAATTGACACCATGGTTCGCGCGTTGAAGGAAGCGGAGCGCGCTTAGTTCGATTGGGCATATATTCAGCCCGAAGAGGACTATGCGTCCGCGAAGCCATGCAAACCCTTGGCCTAAAGCGCTCGGACGTGGCAGCAACAAATATGCTGTCGATGGTCTAGTGGCTAATGGGCGATTATTGCGCTGCTGATTTCGTGCCACAACCGAGTCTGTCGGAACCGGTAGTATTCGTGAAACGCGAATGCTCCAGGAAGTTGTTCATTGGGTCGATACTCATGAACAAATCTGGATCGACGATAATGGATACAACAGTCGATCCAGAACATCCGTACCGTTCATCGCTCTGCAGGCGGATCCGATGGTCCCTAAAAGATTATTCTCCTCTACCAGCGCGCGAGGAAGTGGTGGAGCCAGCGGATGAGGCGTGCAGCAGGGAGACTTCTGGGACAGAGCCTTTGAGCTCTACAGCACCCACCGGGATGTCTCCTTACGATGCCAAAGAGTTGCTCACTGGAGCAAATCAAATCATCGTGGGACATAATTGATCTCTGGCTGAAATCCTAATCTATCAAAACAATTTTTTTTAAATATTCCTTTTTGTAAGAGCTACAATAAGTACTTGAAACTTTTTTGATCATCTAATGCTTACACTCCAAAATTTTCGAAATGCAGAAAAATATTGAAATTTTTTCTTAAAATATGCGGTATTAGAATTTTTTAGATAGATAAAGTTTAAGATCGCTTAACAATAATAATAGAATCATAATATGTAAATAAAATGCTATCACTAAGAATTTTTTGGGCTTCGAATACTTTTTTTAAACATTTTAACACGTGATTCTTATGTCTATACTTACTTGCAATATCTCCTATCTAAAAATTGAAGTTTTTGATCTTATTTATGGTGGTGATAGTATACAAGTGTGCTACGTCATATACCACATGACTATCTTTCAGCTAATCAGATTACGAATAAACTGCCTTCACTTTTCAGGCCATCACTTTCTTATAGAAGGATCAGAAAAAAATGGAAGCTCAAATAATTCCTAGTGGCAGCATTTTATGTACAGATCATGCTCTTATAAATATTACTGAACGATCTTAAACTTTTTCTATCTGAGAAACTCCAAAACCCCATACTTAAAGAAAAAATTTCTATATTTGGAAAAATTTTGGGGTGCATGCGTTAGATTATCAAAAAAGTTGCAAGTTCTTACTGTAGCTCTTGGAAAAAGGAATATTTTGAAAAAAATTCTGATTCAGCACCTGATCGAGGAAGTTGGAGAGCTGAGGGAGAGCGTACGAGCTCTGCAAGAAGCTCGACGCGACAGAGTCGAGGTGACAGGGGACTTTAACAACGCATCTTGAAAGAAGTCAACACGAGGATGCAAGGCAGAGGCGAACTCACGCGTGATTACATAGTTAATTTAGAAATCTTGCTAATCAAACTAGTTCCGGTGCCCAGCATAGAGCAAAAGCTGGATATTTTGCACCGGAACATGAGGTAAGAACTGCAGTGAACGGTGATGAGAAATCAGTTCACCAGCATCGAAGGCCTCCTGGATCTGACCAGGGAGGCCGAATTTTCGCTCGAGGCAGAACGGGTGTATAGCTCGCCACCTCCGACCGAGCGCCTTACGAGTCGAAGTCGGAAGCGCAGAAGAAGCAGAAGCCGACTGGGATGAATTCCATCGGCTTTCAACTAGCAACAGCCTGTAGAAAAGAATTAATCCCGGCGAACGGACTAACGGCATGTGTTGCAAACGGACAGACCATAGCAGTGGTTGGTTATGTACATCTTCCTATGATCGTGGCTGGGGTGACAAAAGACATACGCGTCGTAATCATGCCGGACCTAGACACGGAGTGTTACCTAGGACTGAACTTCATAAGGAAGATCAGGGCTCTCTTAGACCCCAAAGACAACGTACTGCATCTCAAAGATGATGATGCGAGCGTAAAGCTAGAGGTAGGCTCCACTTCCGCCAACAACGCAGCGTCCGTATCAGCTATCGGGTTGGCGGACCCAACAGTAGAGCAGCGCAAAGAAGCGGAAGCTTCAGTAGTTCAGCTGTTCGGAAATAGCCCGGCACTTTGTTGGTCGAGTACTCAATAGATATAGGCTCGACAAGATCCATAAAACAGAAGTATTAGCCAGTATCTCAGAAACTAGAAGAGGAGATGGACAATCATGTGGAGAAAAAGCTTGTTACAGGGATAATAGAGCCCTCGACAAGCGGCTGGTCAAGCCCTGTGGTGGTACGCAAGTCCAATGGAAAGTTCCGCTTCTGCATGGACTTCAGAAAGGTGAACGCTGCGTCAAAAGTCCAAACGCGTACCCGTTACGCGTATCGCGCTTTCTGTAGTTTGCGCAAGATACTCTCCACGTTGAATTTGAGTAGCGCGTACCGTCAAATACCACTCAACCCGGAATCCAAAGAGATTATGGCCTTTACAGTGCCAGCCAAAGAGCTATTCCAGTTCACGAAAATGCCCTACGGTCTTTCGTACGCCGGTGCGTCCTTTCGTCGGCTGATAGACAAAGTCATCGGCCCCGAACTTGAGCCTTTTGCTTACTCTTATTTTGACGATATTATTATAGTCACTGAGACATACGAGGAGCATAAAGAGGATCTGAAGCGAGTTCTAGACAGAATACAGGACGCAGGCCTCACCATCAACGCGGAAGTATTATTAGCTACACATGGCTCATGACGTCGCGAAATACATAACCCAGTGCCAAATTTTTCAGCAGTGCTAAGTCGAGCAACGCGCTCCTACACACGGCCACGAGTACATCCTCATTTTCGCCGAGGTCATAGCATTCTCCCCTCTGCTGGATTTCGCGTAAGACGACTTCCAGCGGCAGGTTGAAGACGTCTGAACTGAGCGGGCACCCTTTTCTCACTCCCGACTAGATGGCGATGGGCGATGTTAGCCCGTCCCTGGTGCGGAAACGGGTCATCACCCCGGAATATATACCCCTGATTGTTCTTACTATCTTGGGGGGAATCTGTGTAGTTCAAGCACTCTCAAGATCGAGGAGTGCGGAACCGAGTTTAAGGATTTGGTTAGATCCAGCTAGCTTATAACTAATTCCGCCTTCCCCGCTCTTGCATCGCGGATGGATTCCCGCAGCACAAAGTTATGTTCGGAGCATCCTTCAAACTGTAAGAAGCCTTTCTGCCATTTGCGAAACCACTTCTTTTCTACAGCCCACCCCTTTACCCTGTCAGCCAGGGGGCAGTAAATAACTTGGAGCATGTGTCTCCAAGGGAGATAGGCTACCAATTATTCAGGTCCTCTTCGTCCCCCTTTTTATGGAGGAGGATGGTGGTCGATTCCTTCCACAAAGAGGGGAAGTACTCCGTGCATAGCACAGCGTTGAAGAGAGCCGTGAGAATTTGTACAGTTCTGTCCGCCTTCAAAAGATCGGAGTAGGTAATACCATCAGGACCAGGGGGAATCTTGCTCCGGTCCTGTAGTCAACGGCTCGTATACTTCTCCCGTATACTTCTCCCCTCGTAGAAACGGCGCATAGTCTGCTTTTGCCCGTGGCGCCTACCTTGCCCTGGTCGAGTACAGGGGGATAGTCGGGTTCTCCATCTCTGGATAAAATTGTCTAATTTTATTGGCTTTTTATCTGATCTTAACAAAACAATACTTATTCTTTTCATTAAAAACAAGATCCTAAATCGCATCTCTGTTAGAAAGCTCCTCTTATCGGCCCCTACGAATTTCTGTACTGCGTAATTTCAGACATTTCATCACAATGTGTACACTGACGCTTTCTCTTACCTTTATGCAAATTCCAGTGCATAAGTACATACGTGTGTACAAAAACATGGCAAATGCCCTTTAAAACCGATCGTCAGTGCAATAAACTTTCCAGCATACTAACTAGCTTGCTATTTATCGATACAACTGACACACTTAACCGAAAAAAGAACTTAGCTTATAAAAAACTCTTTTAACTTTATTTGTAAAATTGAAAACATAAAGATCCAACCCCAAGACATACTAGTGAGCTTTTATGTAGTTTCACTATTTACAAGGCCTGCCCTCATGAAGTAAGCTGCAATACTCACGAAACTGCGGGATTCCAAGGCAAAACTAATCCGGCATCATCCCGGCTGCCTAGAGGTTAATATTGTGGAGACTTATTCCGCTGTATGATATCCTATTAAAATATAAATTTAATGCTGTAAATTTCTTTTTTTCGATGACTTCTCTGGATAGGAATATCGTAGCTATAAATGCGCTTTTTCTTTCACTTGTATCGTCAAAAATAAAGAACGGAAAAATTTCCATTGAGCCCCTCGGAGCTTACTATAATAAACTGTTATTTCTAAACCTAAGGTCAATTGGGCTTCTAATAACGATTGAAAATTCAAAACCTAAAGGAGAGGGAGGGGAAGCTACGATCTCCTTCATATTGGAAATCCAAATGGTGCATGGATCCAAATGGTACAAATGGTCTACGGTAAAGAGTGCAATAAAGCACTCGAAACATTGTCTTACTAAACTGGGTTGTTTAACTTCATTAAAAATCAACTTAGGCAGTTGGACCATTTGGATCATCAATATTTAGATTTGGTAAATTTATCTTATATCTCATTTTTATATGCTAAAGTTAGTCCTTTGTTTGCTATAAAATTTAAACAAAAATTTTTACATTAATATGTAAAAACTAAGAACTAAAAACTATTATTCATTTCAGATAAAGCAGAAAACTCAGTATGTTTCCAATTATAACAAGAAGTATTTTCTTAAAACATCTATTATTGATAAAAAGATTACGAATTGATAATTGGATGGCTTCCGTTAGTACTCAAACTTCTATCAAAGAATACGAAAAAACAGATCAATCAATTGATTTTGAAAAAGGACAAATTCTCCATGGCTTTATTATCGATCAAATAACACCTATAAATGAAATGTATCTCACTGCAGTGAGACTAACACACATAAGTACAGGAGCCCAATATTTACATCTCAGTCGTGATGACAGTAACAATGTATTTTCAATTGGATTTAGAACAACCCCTAATGATTCAACAGGATTGCCGCATATATTAGAACATATTACTCTTTGTGGGAGTCAAAGATTTCCATGCAGAGATCCATTTTTTAAAATGTTAAGAAGATCTTTAGCTACTTATATGAATGCTATGACAGCTTCTGATTACACAATATATCCCTTTTCAACACAAAACTTTAAAGATTTTCAAAATTTACAATCTATTTATTTAGACAGTGTGTTCAAGCCTAAACTTCGAGAAGTAGATTTTCGACAAGAAGGCTGGAGATTAGAACATTCTGATCTGAGTGATAAGAAGTCTCCTATTGTATTTAAAGGTGTCGTTTATAATGAAATGAAAGGAGTTTTCAACGACAACCAAAATATATTTGCCTACCAACTAATGAATTCAATCTTACCAAGTCATACATATAGTGTAATATCAGGCGGTGATCCATTAGAAATACCTCTTTTAGAGCATCAAGATTTGATTGATTTTCATGCTTTACATTACCACCCATCAAATGCTCATTTTTATTCGTATGGTAATTTTCCAATAGAAAAGCATTTAAAATTAATTAACGACGAATATTTATACTTGTATGATAAAATTGATACATCATTAACTAAAATACCATCCGAACATCGTTGGAAAACACAAAGGAAGAAGCATATTTGGTGCAAACCTGAACCATTGATAGCCGACCCTAATAGACAAAATTCAATAGCTATAGCAAGCCTTTGCAGTGACATAAAAGACATACAAGAAACTTTTAATATCTACATATTATCACAACTATTATTAGATGGGCCTAATTCTGCTTTTTATAAAAGTTTAGTTGAGACTAACATAGGTACAGATTTTAGTCCAATGACTGGATATGAATCACACTGTAAAGATACAATATTTATAGTAAGCTTGCAAGGAGTCAAGGAAAATAATTTTGAAAATGTTGAAAATATTTATAGAGAAACTGTTATTAAAGTTATAAAAGAAGGATTTAGTCAAGAGCACATTAATACAGTTCTTCATGGAATCGAATTGCAAGGAAAACATCAAACATCTAATTTTGGTTTAAATATGTTACTTAACATTTCGCCACTATGGAATCATGATGGAGATATTGTTCAATTAATGAGGATAAATGAAGCCGTATCGACTTTTAAGGAATCAATTAAAGTAAATCCTTGTTATTTAAATGTTCTGGCTGAAAAATATTTGTTGCGAAATAAGCATCAACTTACATTAACAATGTCTATTGATCCAGATTATGAATCTCGAATGACTTCTGCTGAAAATGAACTACTGGAATCAAAATTGAAAAAATTATCCCCCCAAGAACTACATGAAATTTATGAAAAAGGAAAAATGTTATTAGCTGAACAGCAAAAGGAAGAAAATATTGATTTTTTGCCAAGCTTAAAAATTAATGATCTGAAAGAAGATGTCGACAGGTATGAATTAATCGACATGAATATTGCTGATGTATCTGTTCAAATAGCTATCCAGCCAACCAATGGAATATGCTATTATCGAGGTATATTAAGTACACATGAACTTTCAGATGATTTAAGAAATTTGTTACCCATTTTTAATGATGTGGTTGTTAAAATGGGCACTGAAAATTATGATTATAGGAATTGGGACAGGATTGTACAATTAAAGACTGGTGGACTATATTTTTCTAATCATATAGTGGAGAATAAAGATGATCATTGTGAATATGATGAAGGGATTCTTATAAGTTCTTATTGTCTTGATCATAATGCTGAAACAATGTGGAAATTATGGGAAGAATTATTTAAAAGAGTTAAATTAACAGATCTTCAAAGATTTGAAAATTTAGTGAAAATGAATGCATCTTGTCTTACCAATGATATTTCCCAATCTGGTCACATATATGCTATGAGTTCAGCAGCTAGTTTAATATCACCAGTAGCCAAAGTTAAAGAAAGTTTGTTAGGTTTAGAATTTATTAACAGAATTAAGTCTATTGCACAAATGGAAGACATGTCAGAAATTTTAGAACAGGTAAAACAAATGTCTGATATAATTCTAAAAAACCCATGTTTAAGATCAGCAATTAATCTGACAAAAGAATCAAAAGATATTGTCCTTCAAAATATAGAAACTTTCTATGAAGCTCTGAGAGGCACTGTAAGATCAAAAGACATGATGCCTTTTAAGAAAGTTCCCATTAATTTTAATAATTATGCTGTACATCATATTTTACCTTACACAGTAAATTATGTAGCTCAAGTAATTTTAACCGTTCCATATTCTCATATTGATCATGCTCCATTACAAGTACTGTCAAAATTAATTTCATCAGTTTATTTACATTCGGAAATAAGAGAAAAAGGAGGAGCTTATGGGGGAGGTGTTAAATTAGCATCAGATGGTTGTTTTATGTATTATTCTTATAGAGATCCAAACTCTATACGTACTTTAGATGTGTTTGATAACACTTGGAATTTTTTATCAAAATATAATTTAGTTGAAAGCGATATTGTGGAAGCTAAATTAATGCTTTTCCAGTCTATTGACTCTCCTGTAGCACCTAGTAATCGAGGAATATTAACATTCACACATGGATTAACATACGATGATATTCAACAACATAGACAACGAATAAAATCTGTTACAAAAGATCATCTCATGCAAATAGCTGAAAAATATCTAAGTCCTGGTGCAGATAATATAAAAGTAAGCAAAAGTCTGATTGGACCTTATAATCCAGAGCTAAGATCAAGGAATTCTGAAAAATGGATAGTAATAGAACAAAAATCTCAATTTTAAACTGGCGAAGTAAAATAATTGTAAAATATGTATACAGCTGCACAATTAATTATATTCTAAACTATGTAACTTTTTAGTAATAAAAAATATTTTTTGACAATCACAATTTAATTAATTGTATTCCTATAAAAATATTTTAAAACGTTAATAAATAAATAAAAAGTATAAAATGTTGACTTTAGTTTCAGAATGGTTGACAATGTAACACAAATTAACTATTTGAAAGAAGTAATTTTATTTTTCCAAGATATTCAGTGGATTTATAATGGACCAGTAACTGAAATATTAACATCAGGTTTTTTAGATTCGTTTCCGTTGCAATGGCTAAATACTTTGAAAAAACTAAAGACTAGTGAATTGAATCATTTTGTTGTTACAGGAAACATTCAAGTAAATTTTTTATATTAATAAATAATTGTTTATTTAATAAGTTTTTCTTTAGATTAATAATCAATAATTTGTGTTTTAGTCCGATTGGCCAACTTCATTAAAAGATTTCGTAAACAACTGTAAACAATTCAGTAGATTACCAAATCCAAGAATTTCACTACCTTGTGTGCAATTACCTCAAGCATTCATGAATCAGGTCAATGTAAAAAAACAGCATGAAATTTTTCATTTAGCACATTTAATTCATAAGTATTGTGAATTACACAACATATCGTTGATCGTTGATCTTGGAGCAGGTTTGGTAAATATAATCTCATATCTTGTGCTAAAATGCAGCGTTTCCAGTTACACTCTGTAATTTATATTTTATTATTTACTAGATGTTGGGCGCGCTACGCGCGCCTTCAATATTTCTCAATGTAACAATATTTATTTTCAATTATCTGCAGTCTA
>JAYJLV010002213.1:0-10462 GCA_036873485.1 Torymus texanus | reverse complement strand
GTGTGTGTGTGTGTGTGTGTGTGTGTGTGTGTGTGTGTGTGTGTGTGTATATATATATATATATATATATATATATAGTGGTAAGTAGTCTCATCGTTGTCTCGCGATTGCCACTGTGCGTAATCGTAATATAGCAAATTCAATCACGCGGCTTGCGTACATATGTACACACACACACACATATATATATATATATATGCTTTAAGGAAGAGATGAAGAGGAGGGAGGGAGAGACGTCTTCCGTCGTCGGGAATTAGATTACGGACTGCCGGTTTATTAGTATTCGTATATTTGCTGTCTAAATAGTTCGGGGATGAGGAGATATGTTGATGTTATATGAGGTGGATATTGATAGCATCGATTAGGATGGCGATGATGGCCCAAGTTAGTGATTGATTGTTGTTTCAGCGGAAAAAGTATAATGTATGCGCAAAGAGGACGATTTATCTATTCGTAAACTACACTTTTAGAGAAAAAAAATATATTATGTGCAAGGACCACAGCCCTATTAACGTTTGTCAATGTCCAAATGCTTTTTGGACACTTTTTTATTCCGAATAATTATGGCAGAAGATATAGTTAAGGAATTAACATAATAGATTTTATGCTTTCTTTAATTTCTCATAAAATAAGGTAAGAAATTTTATACGTTACTTTCTAGTGTAAACTATAACTGTTATCTATTAAGTTTACACATTTTATGAATTTTGGTCTAGAGACAATTCCTGCGATATTTATGTTAACAGTGCCAACATAAACTCTCACAGGTAATATTTACCAGAAAGAATCCCCTTGAAACCATCAATTTTTTTTTCTCTCGCAAATCCATAGCCTGATCCCGAGTCCACAGAGCCGCGCGTCGAGCATTCTATTACATTTTAAACCCCGGAAGTCCAAACAAAAGCTTCGTTCGTACGTATTCGCGTGCCCCGTCAAATCCGTCACTCTCCGCTCTACCATCCTCCTGCGTAAACATTTGCTAGCGACATACACATACGGAACTCTCCCATCACCCCCGCATAAATCTCGCTCCTTCCTTCGCTTCTTCCCGTACACGTGCGGCTATTTGCCGAGCGAATTAGCGCCGGT
Organism: Torymus texanus; assembly: GCA_036873485.1. Taxonomy (NCBI): domain Eukaryota; kingdom Metazoa; phylum Arthropoda; class Insecta; order Hymenoptera; family Torymidae; genus Torymus; species Torymus texanus. Next base: position 9,373 of record JAYJLV010002213.1, on the reverse strand, counting down.
TATAGCGATATCTATATACAGTGAATGTAGTAGTAGTAGAATCAAGCTGTTGACGAGAGGCGCATATATAGTATAGAAGCTCGCGCGCGCATATATAGAACGATGCTCGAGTATATTGTGTATGCCGCATAGCCGTGCCGATACTCGTTATCTCGAAGTTTATTGGCGTGCGCGCGACTGTCGGAGGGGAGATTTTTCAGGTGTGTATTATGACCCAGAGAGCCGAATATGGTTAGAACGCACTGGTGTAGCAGATCGGAGGATCGTAATTTGGTGAATTTCACGCCGGTGATTGTTCGCGGATGCGGTAAATTCTCGATGGTTTTCGATCAATTCCGAGTGGGAATTGGAAAAATGGAGTTTTTTGGCTTGTTAATTCTTTCGGTTCGAAAACTATAGTATTTTTGCTTTGACTTTCGTGGCTTGTTAAAATTTTCTAGGCAAACCATTGCGGTGACTAAAAAATTTTTAGAAATAATAAATATGAAAGTAATTTAATGAGGAAATCTTATAAGTCCTAGGTTTTTGTATTCAAGATGAATAACTTTATTGTAAAAAAACAATGTTAATATTGTAATTATGAAGCCTGGAGGTAATAAAAAATTTTTCAAAAATAAAAACTAAATCTGTTTTTACAGCGCGATAATGACGTCACTGCATTTCTCTAGTCTCAGTATCTACACCCAGGTTTTATCCTATAACTTTCATTGGTCAAATCATCTAAAAAGACTCCTCCGGTTTAAATTAAAACGATAAAACCTTAATGGTACATCACATTTTACAACACTCAGCAATAGCACGGCAATATGCTCCAGAATTTAGCGGCTACCGTAAAATTGACAGTAGCAGCGTTCGGTATAGGCGTCAGCTTTAAAGCCATTATCATGCAGCCGTTCTATACAATAACAACCAGCGAGCGATAAATCAGGAGCACTCACCTCGGCAGGGTATGGCGCGCAGTGGCCCCAATGACGCGCGTATCTGCTTGGCGTCGGCGTTATGAGCGAGTACCGCGTGGTGCCGTGGCATGACGCCGATCGTCCGCAGGCCTGCGATCACCGACCTGTCCAGACTCGCCCAGGCCGTTTTATCTGCAAAATCATCATCGTCGTCGATTATTGGCGCGTGCACACACGTGTGGGAATAATAATTGATGGGGATCTACGGTTGTGGTGCGTGGATTGTGCCAGGACGTGGAAGGGAACGGCTGATGATGAATGAGAGGTGGGCCTGTCTCTTTTCGGAACTGCGAGTGAACGGTGTGTGCGTGAATTATCGTTACATTGTCGTACCTTTCAACTCGCTTGATTTACATAGTTTTGAATAGTTTCGTTGCTTTCGGTTACGGGTCGAATAGTTTTATTTAGTTAATTGGGATTTTTTTTTTAAATTATCCATTAAAAGAATGTATGTAGAATTGAGAAAATGCGTAAAAAGTGAAAATATAATTAACTTAAAATGCAAATTTTAATGTAATACATGAGTAATACATAAACAATAATATCGATATAATTTACGATGATATTTAAATAATAAAATAAAGAGTTACCGTTTCATAACAACATATAAAAAAGCTCATTTTAATTAAACGTTACTCCCAGCGCAATAGCCAGATGTTTGTAATTACTTTATTTCATTTATATATACTGACACCGGTTACACATTTCATGTTAATTTCATGATAAATATAGCTCTTATTTTCATATTCTACACGTGAAAGCATAAAAAGCTGACTTTCCCTTTGAAGTATGAAAGCTGCCGTCCCTCCTACATTAATCCAGTCCATAAGTCGACGTGTAACCTGCTATCTTGTTATGATGTTTAATCTGAAATGATCCTTTTGACGGCGGTTTAATATACGTGAAAAATTTCCTTTTTCTTAAACAAACTCCTGACTTTTATCCTCGCCTTTCAAGTCTTTGTACGCACGGGATAAGTGTTCGCATTCCACAGAGTTACCTTCTACTTTCAGACTATCCCCCCCCAAAAAAAAAAGAAATAAAGTAAAAGAACCCGAGAAAATCCCAAAATCTCTCTGAAAGTTCTCTCGTGATCCTCAACTCCCGCTTTAAAGGACCGCGATAACGACGTCGGCCGAGTCCTTCGTATTTGGACCTGACGAATGCATTTGCAGCTCTCGCTGTGCGCACGGGCCGAAATAATGGCGTGGGAAGACTCGTTAACGAAACGCCGCGCACTAATTAAGCGTCGAGATTGCAGGGGAATGCCGAATTCCAATTTCCGCGGACGGAGCGCCGAGCGAAAGCTATGCCCCGAGCGAGACGTGTGAAAAATTTATCCGGATGGGAATGTATCGAGGCGTTGGTACCAGAACACGAGTGTACTAAGTGCGTGATTTTGAGCGCAATGTGTGAGTGTAAGATTATTTTAAAGGTCTGTTTTGTTTAAAGAGCTTGAGGATTATTTACTGTATAAGAATAAAATAATAAGAGAATTGCCGTCATATGGAAAATAGTAATTTTAATTAAATAACCTATAATATTTTCTGTATTTCTAATATTACTGTGTAAATCCTTTCACTAAACAACGATGAGCGATTTTTCTCTTTATCTTGATTTTCCTTTGCACTTGTTAGAGTACTGATTTTATCAAGAACACGGACGATAAGAAAGTGAACTACTTTCCTCGTTCATCTAAAGTGGTCAAGGATATTATGTGCGTTATCGGAAAACATACAAGTGTTAGGCTTTGCTTTCTCGTTAATTTTCTTTAGTGTATTTTATATCCATTTCAATAAAAGACATCTTCCTACTATAATTGACAAGTGATATACTGTATATTCATTTTCTATTTAATTGTTAATTTCTTCTCAACGACATTGATAAAAGATATACACATAATTCTTTTATATTACCATGTAATAATTTATTCACGAACCGAAAAACTTGAAAGCATCTCATATCTCGCTTTATCTACTTTTTTAAATTTACATAAAATATAATTTTCAAAATTTGAGATTAAAAACTAAACACATTATTTTATGATGAAATAAAATAAACAAAATCACATAGTTCTTAATAAAACTTCGTATTACATTTTCTCGAACGACATTTCAGGCACACCACCAGATTCTGATAAATTAGCGCAAGGCTAAGTTTTGGCAGGCTTTCTGAAAGGTACAAAATTGAAAAGCGTAAGGTGTGTGTGCACTGCACGTTGAAGCAGGAACGTTCTACTTACCGACGCCAATCACCGAGACGGACTTCCATCGGAAGTGCACGAAAATCTCGGCCAGAGCCCGACCAAGCACCACAGGCGACGGTGAGAGCCTGACGACGGACGACAATTTCCTATCCTCCTCTGCTCTCTGTAAGAAACAGAAAAAAGATGCAATTTGTAATCTTCGAAAACGTGACGAGATGAAATGCCAAAGAGGCTTGTATAGCTGTTTTATTTTTGGCTACGAGGTCATGTAACTCACTGATGTCGATATAAGTATAGGGTTTAGATTATAAATGAAAAAAAAATAATATATTCCAACAAATCTTTTAAACTTGTATTAACTGATTTTCAGGTTTCTGAAAGAACTGTTTACCAATAATTCAATAGATTGATGTTTAAAATATCATTAAAAGTTAGATAGCATATTCATTTTTAAGAGCATCTTGTTAAAATAATTTATTTGAAATAATTTCCTAATATCAATTTAACAATATTCAAGGGCCTACTGTACCAAAACAGATGCAAAAATGTTATAAAAACTATCTCCCACAACTCATTTCGTATTACACAATTTCTGGGAGTCCGACAAGCCTTATCCGAGCGAGAGTGCGCAAAAAGCTTGACATTAATCAGCCGCGTTATACACGCGAGCTTTACTCGCAAATTGCGCGCCGAGGCGTAGCCCCTCGTTGTGAATTATACGGATTTTTTTCTCACGCGTTGTACCGCCGAGTATGTAGTAGTCTTTCACTTTAATGGGCTCCTTCTCTACTTTTTCAATTACCGCCTGTATAGTGGTGTATTGTCAATTGCAGCGATGTCCCTTGTTTTAGTCGGTTAGGTGATAGAGTAAAAGCCGGAGTGGTTTTGTCGTCGTGGAAGGTAATTCGCGGGAATCGCACTTATTTCGTAGTAATCTGTAGTTGCGGTTTGCGAAGTATACGGTGCGAATAAAGGAAGGTTGGTCAAGTGGAAAGGAGATGAGAAAATTGGAAGTAGGTGGGTTGTGGTCGCAGCGGTTGTAATAAGGATAATGCGCCGCGCATGTATCATTTAATTAGCTTTGGTGTTTTTTGTTGTTTTTAGACGGAAATACAGACGGTTCTTTAGACATGGTTATGTAATCATTAATTATTTTATGGTGAAATATCATTATAATTTTTTTATCTAAATTCAGAGATTATGCTAATAATAAAATTTATACGAAATAAATCATTATAGTTAAAATACTACTTTAAATTTAACTATATATGCTTTCCCGAAAGTTCGTTCTTTCAATTTTGTATTTTTCCCTTGTTTAGATGTACAACAATATGTTATTGTTATTATAAATTTTTGGTATCGTAATTATAAAACTTTACTCTACTCTTCAAACTTTTCTTCAGAATTGAATACGGTAAAAATTATAAAATTAGTTGATATACATAGGTCTAAAAACAATTATTCACATTTAGACTTATAAACCATTTGTAAACGATTAGTTTTTTATATGTATGAATTATTTAATTATTTATGTAAGTTAAAATTACAAGATAAATCTCAACAAAAGATGATCAATATTCAAAAATTAAAATTGAATTAAACATTGAAAACAGTTAGGTTTCGAAAACGACCTTAGCACGTCAACAAAATGAAATATAGAAAAGAATAATCTGGTTGGAAAGTTTTCTTCTAAATGAGTCTCTCTTGTAAGATGATGAATGACGAACATATATAATAAAAATGTTAAGGTCTGTAATAAACAGCTACAAGCCATTATCCTCCACGTTAATCATAAACACATGCCATTACTCGCCTGTGCCAGGAACGAATCATTCGGCACACCTTTTCTTATCAACGCAACTCCCCACCGCAAATTTCCACGGGCGTGCGAACTTAGCCCGGAAAAAAGGACTCGGTCACGCTCCGGCTATTTTCGGTGGCCGAAGTAAAGCGAAAGGAAAGTGTATACCTCCCGTTGCTCTGGACAGTAGCAGGTCTCTCTCTTTCCCTCTCACTCGCTCGCTCTTTCTTTCTCTGTAGTTCATCTTTACGACTTTTCAAAGGGAGCGAAGGACGTAAAAGTCGGACGGACTACTGCCTCGACGTATATCAAACTTAACTTTTAAATCTCGTATACAGCTCTTTTGATACACATAGAAAATCGATTGTAATGATGGTTCCACTTTAAGTAAGGCTAACTAAAGAAAACAATTTGGAGTGATGGGACAGAAAAAAAATGTTTAGTCATACAAACTGAAAGTAAGTAATTTTTATTTATAATTTAAAAATAGAGATACTACAGATGATCAACTGAAAAATTATTGAAAAAACATGTTAAGCAGTAAATGATAGTAGTAAAAGATAAGTTTAGTCAGGCATTATAAGGGAAATAAATATAGCTATAGGTTTTTGTATTATAATCATCACTAAAAAAATATTTTTCGTTATTTGTATGATTCGAAACAAAATACCATTAACTTGAAAACTATAGTAAGTTAAACTAATAATATTAATAAATCTATTATATTCATAATCTTTTAATTTCATTTTTATTTTAGTAAGTATGTGTGTGTGCGTATAAATTAAAAGAATGAATCTACAAATGGATTACTAGACAATAAAGTCTCATAATTGCAACTTTTAAAATTCAATCGTATTGGATTGAGTCGCAATTGTTAAATGACGGCATTTTAATTCCAGACCGTGAACGAGTTTTCTATTTTGTCCTTCTTCAGTACGCGATGAGAACAAAAAATCACCATTGAGATTGCGATTGTCACTCTGGCGTAGATCAAGCCTCCGAAGAAAGAAGAGAGGAAGAGTAAGAGAGAAAAAGAGGTGTAATCGCATTACGCATCGGCGAATTGCTTTCTCGTCACTGCGGCCTTATCCGTGAGATGAAATCCGTTTATCCAGGGCGTCGTCTAATCACTCGTAGTGGCATGCACCAGCTATCCATTTTCTTTTAGCCGCTTTGACAGAAAGCTTGGCATGCTAAATTTTTCTAAATTTCAATTTTGCAATTTGGTTAATTTATTACGGTGAAAATTCTCATTCACAGTAAAAAAATTACATATCATATATGCACTATAGAATCCGTATTTTATCAAAAATTATAAAACCCACATTTTTCAATTTTAACTCTGAAGAACTTAAAACGAATTTTTAACATGTTTTCTCATAAACGTTTCTTTCGCAAAGAAAAACTTTCTCTGTGAAGTTCAGTAATATCGTTTTTTGATATTTTCCAATCTTAAAAAAGTAATATTATTCATATTTAATATGAAATGTTGAAATTAAAGTATATTTATATACATTATTAGTAACAATTAAAATGTAGGATCACCGGGTTTCAAATAGGTTGAAATTTTTAGAAGGATTTTTTTTTAATAAAAAAGAGACCTGCGTATCACCGTTTGTGCGAATGAGTTCTTTTTCCCTACGTGGAATTTCATGTAATTCATATTTTGCCTTGGATTATACCTTGATGAATATTGATGTTCTGAAAAGAAACGAAAGAAATATTAAAAGTAAACAGAAAAGCTTTCATTCTAAAAGCCTTTAAATATATAAGCTTCCAAAACTAGTAACAAACTTGATACAGAATATTGTTTAAAAATCAAAATTAAATGAAATTACTTTTCAGTTCACTTGCAACTATTTTGAATACTTATATGTCCTCTGAAAAATAAAGAAATTCGTGACTACATTTAATAACTCAAAATGACTTATTTTTATCGACTTGGAAAAACCCTCTTCTAAAATTACAGTTAATCTAGTGACCAAAAGACCATATCTTCTTATAAGTTGAAACTTTTAATATCCTTTTATAAATTATAATGGAATCTATTCTTCCTCTATCGATTTAATGGCAAAGTTTCAAATTCTCCTTTTTACCTAAATGAGTTACAACATCAACGTAGTTACAGAAGTTACTCTGCATTTAATAGGATTAATGAAATGTGTTACATGCATGATGTACGGTATTCCAGAATTTGAGGTTAAATTTTGTTCTACAGAAATTAAAAATGCTGAATGCAAGTAGGCGTACTTAATGCTGAAATTTATTTTTACAGTGTAATTTAACTTTACATGACTAAAATATTTACTTATGAAAACTATATCGGTGCTCAAATGTTTCGTCAAGCATAAAACAATTTAGATTTTATAAAAGGTATCGAGGGAGATTTGTGATAGTGAAATAGTTTCATAGAGGGATGTATACAAAAAAGGAATTCAATTTTTTATTATGTTGGACAATGATTTCATTCTTGTTAGTTAGGTGTCACGAGTTAGACTAATTGTCATCTCAAGATGATAATCCCACGAATGCAGTGCGGTATTTGAGAGGAGGTTAGACTATGAAATAAAGTATAGTACATGAAGTCTATTACAATTATAAATATACCATATAAAAGAAGCGTTATAACTTATTTCCATTGACCTGGTAAAAATGCAAAAGATAATATAAGCACAAGTACCGAAATAATAGAAGAGAAACACGTTTCATTCAACGCTTTGGTTCGATCGGGTTCGTTAGGGAGAACCAGGAATGGGAACGGTACGATACATACAATTCACAGGATGATCCTTCGCTCGGGGTAATGTCAAAAGTGACTCTGATTGGAATTCGATTTTTTCCACGATTATCACTTTACATCTTATGGTCGTTTAACGAGAATATTGGTACAATAATATACATCAGATCTTTATTGATGATATTGCCGTTTTATTCTATATATGCGTGCGATAAGTGCAACAATGTAGTAAAAATCTAATGATTCTCAAGGACAACTAACTTTTTAAATTAATGTACCTTCGATATACGAATTCTTTTAAATTTATATTTTATTTTTAATGGATATCTACAGCATCTATCTCGATGGAGAGTTCTTCTTTCATAAACATTTCAGTACACACGCAAACTTTATTCTATATACCTCGATTTTCAATAAAATTTTTCTATAAAAAATCCATTGTACAGCGAGTCGAAAAATCGTTTCTCAAAATCCATCACTGTACAAAATAATTACAACGACGGTTGGGCCCCCATCCACGAGCGATTTTCCACGCCGTCCGCTGCGCGCAAAATTGATTTTCGAAACACGGCGTGTTCCTGATTGTTCGACGGTGAAAAAAGAGCTTTTATCGGTGCGCCGGTGTGCAGCCTCCGCAGCGGAAAAAGAGTAAATAATATCGATCGACACACGCGCGTCCTGGAAAGTCGTTACGATATGTGCGACAATAAAGCGCGGGAGAGGCGATCCGGTTTCGTTATTTTCGAATTGTTCGTCTGCGACTGTTTTTGTGCGATTAAAGCTGCCTACGGCGCTTGCAAAGAATGCAAAATATGGAGATTTGGGTATTTGTATTTATGTTTAAGTTTTTTCGTATAGCAGTCATAAATTGATGTTATTTCGTAATGGAAGATCTACATGTAACCGCTAAATTTTAGCTTAGCAATTATTTCTTATTTTGACATCATTTATAAAATGTATGAAATTAATTTAGTTCGAAAAAAATTGAGACTTTAAAAAGTTAAAAGTATATTTATTTGAATGCACTTGAAAATTACTGCACGATAATATTTAAAAAAAAACAATTATGAAATGAAAAAGGTTTTTATATGTTTCGTATATTATCAAAGATTAAAAAGATAAACGTTTGCTTCTATTAAAATTTATAATCTAATCGTTCTATTTAATCTACATATAAGGAGTCTCACATTTAAAACAATTACTGATCAAATAAATTTCACAGTTTTTAAACTAAATGAAAAGAAATACTTGAACAAAATATTTATACAAAATGAAAAGTGTACAATATTCTTCCGCTCTATATAAATTTAAGATTTATTTGTTTTTGCTTAAACTTTAATAAAAATATCTATCTTACATATTTTGTACAAGAAAGACAATATTTTATTATATAATGGCAAAACTTGATAAATGATTCTAAAAATGTTAATTATTAAAAATGAAAATTAGTATGGTCAACAGATTAAATTGAAAGAAGACATGTCAATGAATTGGCAGAGGTTTTCTCTATAAAGATTACTTTATATACTATTATAGCACTGTGTGACCTAAGCCCGCATTTAAGTCACGCCTATCCGTGACCTAAGTAGTACCTTTTTGCACTGTGTTTATCTCACTCGCTACGCTCGTGCGCTAACCTCACAGTGCAAAAAAGGACTACTTAGGGCACG
>JAYJLV010002192.1:0-10463 GCA_036873485.1 Torymus texanus | reverse complement strand
GAAATTTTGCACAATCTACAGTATTTATGTCTGAATGGAGATCGTCGATAGTTGACTTCATTTTCAAATGAGTCGTCCAATCATTGGACCCCCCCACCGTAACAATATCCGACGTATTTTTCTTGTAATAATTTAAATATTTTCTTGCACCCTTTGTTAGTCTACAATCAATAATTTGAAAATATGATAACTTTAGAAAATTGAAAAATAAACCTTATGGCGTATGATGGACCTGCACATCAAAGACTTTATACTTTTATCGAAAATTTAGTTTTAGTGGAAATTCACCTATAATTGAATTGTTAAAAGTGTATACTTTACAACGTTTTATAACGTTAGCTCGTTAACAGCCTTTACGAAGTTGAAGAGACAAATTAATCCAATTTTTCACGAAAATTCATAAAATATACACATTTTCTTTGAATTTTTTGTTTTTCAACCTTTTATCGATATTTGCCTTAACAACCGCCTATAAAAGACTTACTACATAAATACATAAAGATACCTAACTACCACCCTATAATTACCTTATAAAAACTTGCACGAACCCCCATTCCCTTATCTACAAAGAACCTCAACAAATTCATCAACTTCATCGCGTCATCCGCCATTTTCCAACATGAATCGCCGACTAAAATAGCGCACGCGATCGACTACAAAGGATACTACGCGTATACATACACCGTAAGAAAAAGAACTCCTTCTCTGTCGAAAAAAAAGAAGGAAAACAACATCGACGTAGACCTTTAAAACCAACGCGACAGACAGAATAAGACACGCAAAACAAGCGAGTGGACCGCGAATCGCGAGGAACGAGAGAGAAAAATGGGAGGAGATCCTCCGTCGAATCGATCATGTGTAGGTATATATACCGAACGAGCTTTTGTGCTGTGCGCATCGTCGTCGTCGTCGTTGTCGTCGATTTTCCGCGCGTTCGCGACGTCATCGCTAGTTTCGTCTTTCAAAAAGTTTACGGCTTCTTTTCGGATCGGAAAAAGAGAAGAGAGAGAGAGAGAGAGATAGATAGAGATGTATGCGCATTTATTGGGGATCAATAGCATGTAGCATTGTAGGATTGAAGATGGTAATTTGATTGGGACGGATTTGGTACGTGAATTTCGGGTTGTTCGGTATAATATTGATTGATATTATGTATTCTGTCGATTTATCAAGTCAACCACGTTTTCAATGAATTCTAAACTTTTAATTTATATGCGACTGCTATACATATGTATATATAATATCTTAAGCTCTCGATGATGGTATAGCGAAGCAATGGTATAGAAAAAATTCGCATACAGTTTCTTATACAATGTTAGTTCGAATATATAGAGAGATAGAACGTGTCGAGTTCATAATTTATAAAATCGATTATTGATTTTCTATAATTAAATATGGCGTCAAAGCGATTACCTAGAACAAAATCGTATGTATCGCATTTGACCTACAACCTATAGTCTTGAATATTGAATATGAGTATTAAAGTATATAAAAATTTAAACGACAATTTTCATCAGCGATATATCTTAATTATAAGTGATTAAAAATGTTCATATACTGTAAATCAAACAAAAAAAAAAAATTTTCCATTACTGAAAAAAAAATATGTACATTTTGTTTTATTGTGTTGCAAGAATTGCGATGCATGCCATGTACGGTTTAGTATGATTGATTTTTTATTTTTGCTTCAGTGATTTTAGCGAATGCAAAAAATCAAACGTTCGCGCACTCATAGTTCATTCATGACATGTGGACATTAATATTCACTTCGTTTAAAATATTTAAAACACTTTTGATCCTGATAAATCAACTATAAAGCGTATGCTTTTTTTTCTTTTAACGGAACATTTTAAAAATTTCTCTAAATATTAAATCGTTGTAATATCGCATTTTAAACAACTACGACGAAAAGAAGAAAAAAAGTATCAATCCATTCGCACGTATATTTTCAGGCCGTTAGAATACACCACGTTCAGCTGGAGATTTAAAATTGTCATAGACAAAATTGTTCCTCGCAGCTCTTAGAAACAGATTGTCACCCCCCCCCCCCCTCCTACCCTCTAGTGAAATTGTCGTTCGCGTATTACTTTACATTTTGTGTCCTACATTCACGAATAATATCACTTCGCGTTGGATGAAAAGTAGAGATAAACGATAAAAGGATTACAATAAAGTAAAAGCTTCGACGAGTGTCTATCCACTAATAATAATGCTTTATACATTAGAAGTGATTTATTTTAATTCATAATTTGATGAGACTCGTTATAACCACGTATTGAGCAATTTTCTTAGAAAATATTTATTTTATGATCATTATTCTATAGTTACTATTTTCTATTTATTCCCAATTTTCACGGTAAAAAAGAAATATCGAACCACGTCACTCACTCTATTTCCACTTCCTTCCATTTCTTTTCCTTTTCACGTTTTTTTTTTCCTTTCCCTTTGGAGAACATCCATATATATATGTACACCGACGTCAGTGTTATAGTTCCGACCCGAGCTGTCACATAAATATTTAAAATGCACCTTTGAACACGATTTAGTATTTAGCTAATGCGGCTGAATTTATTGAGGCAAGCTTTTCAAGAACCTGACGACTAATCCTGATAATTTATACGGGTATCAATATTGATTTGGCGTATGGTCAGACTTAAATGAATATTAGTTTTATTTTATGTAATGTCGTTTTTATATAATGCCGTTTATAATGCTAAGACACAAGAGTTGTGAAAAAATAGAAAAAGCAAAGTTCGTACTTAAATTAAAAGACGCAAATAATAGTGTTCCACTTTTCTTTAGATATCCTGGAGATTCAATTTTTGTATATAAAAAAAGATCTTACTGATCGAGTTATTGGTTAACAAGTTTAACACAATTCTTACTCAAGAAATAGAAGAAGAAAAAGATTAGTTTTCTCGAAATTCCACATAAACAAAACAATAACCAAATCTGTATCAATTGGTGCATGGAAAATCAAGATCACATTTAATAAACGAAGCAATTCTTTTATCAGATGAAAATTTCCACTACAATAATATAATAAAAATTAAACAACTTCCCATTTTCAATGTCTATTCTGAAAAATGCATGTTAAAAAGTATTTTTAACACTGTTCATCTTCCATTTTAACCAAGTTTTGGTACAGATATTGATTTTTCATCTTTTATCTATCTTATGTTCCAATATTCAGAGAGAACTTTTTTATGGAAATATATACTATAGAAATCGACGTATATATTTCCTCTGCAACCGTTATCGAAGTTCCCTAAAAATACCTACATACGCCAATCCCCATAAATTAACCCTTTAATCTTCCTCAACTCCATCCCATTCGATCCATCCAAAATTACTTACCATATCAACGACAATTCAAATCCACAACACATCGCAAATACACACGATCGCGCGTTATGCATAAGCTTTTCGAAAGCCTACATAGCAAGACGTGCAAGCTCGATTCATACCTATAGGTATACATGCTTGTACACGTACGGTCCTCTCTCTCTCTCTCTCTCTCTCTCTCTCTCTAGATCCTTAATTGCAACACCGACCAACCAGCCGATTGTTTAATTAGCGTTGCATTCGATTAGCCCACGTGCACGCGTACGTTCGATTTTACAATTTGCATGCGGTGACCTCATTACTTTGATAAACGCCATTGGTATGTACGAATATATACGGGACGAAGCGAGTAGCTTTGACCGTTGTCAGAGGGGAAAGGAAAGTTGCGAGTGATTTGGAAAAAGGGAGAGATCGAATTTTGGTGTTTGCAATGGAGAAAATCGAAATCGAACATGTTTCCTGCTTTTCATTGACGCGTCATTCTCAACCGTTTACTTTTCAAAAGTACAAATTTTAGAGTTTATTAAAAGCAATTATAAATGATGTAAATCTAAAGATGAAACAAACAATTTTATATATATAAGAAAACTTAAAATGAATTGAATAATTAAAAAAAATGATTCTTATATAGTTTATTATATAGTTTATGTTTAGGAAATTTTATTGAAGTTTTGTATACTATTTAAAAATTTCAGTGAAATTTGATAAGTTTTAAGTGAGCTTTGCAAGAAATTTCCGATAGAATTTCTTTAAACTAAATTTCTTCAAAGACAATCTAAATTTAAGGTTAATAAGTTCTTACTGAGTAAATTACTTACATTATATATTGTAATGTCCTTACTCAAGGTATATGTCATCTCGGATAAAACGGCCCAAATTTAGTACGCGTTGTAATGTCTTAAATTAATATATTAGTGATAATAAATTGACCCATTACTGCCATTAAAGTTAGCATTACAAGCTATTTATGATCAATCCAAAATACTCTAGTTTGAAATCAAGATTTTATAATTAGTCGTCCATCCATTAATAAATTTCATAGCATATTCTGTGCAATCGTGTATATACCTATATGCGTTTATGAATATATTAACAAAGATCGTAGCGTTATATAATTAGCTTTTAAGCGCGTTCGCCAATTTTGTGTAACGTTTGACGTACAGGACATGAAATTTGTTCGCGAACAAATTTAATTTATAAATTACTAATTTAATACTCTCTCATTTTCTTTCTCTCTCTTCTTCGATATTTCTGATTGGCAGTTAATCTATAATGGAAGTTACGTGTCCTTTTCGCGGAACGTCCACAGCGTTAAATTATAGTTCCATACGTCGCACGTGCACATTGAATGCACAATATGACGCATAATCACCGAAAGTGGAGAAATTATGAATCGTTTGTGTGTCTGCGGCAGCAATTGGTCGAATGTGGCGAAATTTTATGACAATGTAATTTTCGAATTTCGTGTGCTACCGATTGCCCAACACAATGAGCCTATCAAAATATGATGTTTTTGTATATTATTTATATTAACTCGTTCTATTGCAACATTTTAATGAAAATATTAAACTGTGACAAGTAAATTTATTTGTCAAAAAAGTTTGTCAGTATATCTTTTTCAAAAAATCCCAACAACTGAGTATTTTAATAATGTTTCTATATTATACTTAGAATCAATGAAAAATGAAAAATTACAAAACTTGTTTTATACCTTACAGAACTACCATTCATTAAAAAAAAAAACAGTTAATTACTCCCGTTATATTCAATTACACATTCATCTTCCCTTCCAAAAACTTTCCAAAATCCTTCTTTCAAGGTCTCCTACAAAAAAGTCACCGCACCGATGATAAGGACTATGTCATGAAAAGTTACCCCGTATTAATTTCCGACCCCCCCATTCGTGTCTGAAGACACATAGCCTCACATCACTCTTTACACACTAAACTACGCTCCTCTCAGTCGGAAAGTCTCGTGCTTGAAGGGATAGAAGGAAGGGATACTATACAAGGGATGAAAATGAGAAATCGCAAACATTAAAATAAGAAATGGCGTCTTTTGGTGTATATGTCTGTAGGAATACTTATGTATACACACAGGAAGAAAGAGAGAAAAAAAATTCAGGTTCGTCACGACGTTTCAATTGTGGCGTGGTGACACAATGATATACGAGGAGCAAAGTGAATAGTGATAAAGGTAGTCACATCAGTGGGTTTATGTGGAGGATTATGTGGTATCGAAGAGTGAAATAACATATGGATTAAGATGAATGAAATACATATATATATATGTGTGTGTTACAGGAAAGAAAAAAAAACACTTAATTCTTTTTTTCTCAAGGTGTATATTAAAATTGTAATTATTTAAACAAACTATATATATATGTCTCAGAAAATAACAAGCATACTTTTTGTTGACATTCTCATAAAACGCAGAGTATATATATAGTATATTATCGTAATGACGGCTATATAATCGTAATTAAATTAGTTTCGGGATGGGAGATGGGCGCCACGCTATCGTATGCGTAATACATTCGTCAAAACTCCACGTGCACTTATACACCAACGATTTGCGAGCGTCGAGTAATATGCGTGATGATTTAAAGAAGCGTTGATATATAAACATTATACACCGAGGAATGACGGGTAAAAAGGAAAAAAAAAACAAAACATACATCGTATCTCTCTCTCGACATACACACACCTCTCTCTCTCTCTCTCTCTCTCTCTCTCGCTCTCTCTCTCTCTCTCTCTCTCTCTCCTACAAAGTGATTTCTTTTTCTTTTCTCGTTTTTTTTTAATTTTATTTTCTTATACAAAAACACAAACCTGGAAAAGAAGGAAAGGGTGAAGGGGAAGGAGAAAAAGATTTGCACGCGCTTCTTCTCAATGCAATTTACGAGAATGCGGCGATTACTTTTTTCTTTCTTTTTTTTTTTTTTTTTTGTTTTCTGAGCCGAAGTTCCTCTCGTCTCTTGTCACAGCCTCTAGGGAAAAAACGAAACGCAATGTATATAAATCGAGTTGAATGCCTTAATTAAAAAAGAAACAAATGTATTTAATAAAAAAAAAAAAAAAAAAAAAAATAGTAATAGTAAAGAAAATCTATGTCTACGACCGACACACGACACGTCTCATTCTCTGATCCAGCGTTAATGTATTACAAAGTATTAGAGAAAATTGACGCATACGTAATATGTATATAGGTAGAATAATGAGAAAGTACAAGTGATATTACAATGATGGTGTTATACGCAAGCATTGCCTTCGATATTTCATTTTTCTCTTATCTTTCGTTAATGGAAAAAATATATATTCATTATTGTGTATATAGTAAAGATAAACGGTATTCATTTATAAGGGAGTATCTTCGTAGGTATAAGGCTGATCGTTCTATTAAAAATAGAAGTAGTTAATTGGATTTATATATATCTATATATTTATATGTAAAATTAATAATGTTGCAAATGCGAAAGCGAAGTGTATAAATGTGTGAAGAGATCTGATATATAGAAGAGGCAGCTTTTCTTCTACTCGTGTGTATGTATATATGTATTTGTGTCTATCCTGTCTGTGTATATATATATATATATATAAATTTGCTTTCTAAAATCTGCACTGACTCGACACAGACTTTACTTTTTTTCCCTTTCTTTTTAGAATCGTAACGCTAAAAGAAATATCGTGTATGATAATACATATATAAATCTATGGTAATTGTATACAAATAAATCACTTGCTTATAACCTATACAGTTCGACGGTCGCGAAAGAATTATTATACCGTCGCGTAAGCTAAACAGAATGCGACGACAGCAGTAGTAGTAGTTTCTTTTTTCACTTTGCCGCCCGAGGACAATTTCTCACGCGCGCAAAGAAGTATAGCGAAAGTAATTGGCGTCGCAGAAGTTTAATAAAATTTTTAACTAAAAAACTTAGAGAGATATTATTCGAACAATTTATGAAAGGCCGATGCAAAGTCGGTACGTAAAAGATTTAAAAAATTGCTAATATATAAATAATTAACGCTTTCTACGTTTGAGTGAATGTGTTGTCTTTTCTTTCGAAAAACTGGTTTATAGAATCCAAGAATTTATAGTCAAATAATGAAAAATTATACTTTAAAAGGTTTCTTAACAAACTACACATAATTAAGAAAAGATGAGAAACAAAAGTAAATGAATATTTTTGAAATATATACGAAGAACAATAGAAAAAAATAGGAAAGAAAACACAGAGTAAATCATTCTGAATTAAAGTATAGAATCAAGCATCGTTTATTGATATGTAAAGTTCAATCAACAAAGACAACCATCTCAGAAAAATAAAAGAATTTTCTGCATCACATCGTAATAGCACAGCTATTTTTCTACATACTTACGCAAAGTATAGAGGGGGAAAAAAAATACATAATCCTACATAATCAATAACTCTGTACTCGTATTATAAGTGCTAAGAAAAAAGACCTAACAGCGAACTTAAGTAATACAAAAATGTATAATATTATATATACCTATATGTATAGCGCGAAATTAATTTTTAACAAGTCTAGAACTGCCGGGAAAATATCCGCTAGCGCAACGCGAGCATCATCCTTAAAACTTTCTTGCTGTGTGCAAAGATATACAAACTTGCACGTAATAATGACTCATCGTATCATGTCGATGCACAGTTAAATCTTCGCCCACACAGCTCAGACTTCTGTTAATACCGCGCCGTAAGTATACAGAATACACAGCATGGCGTATATTATCAGAAAGATATATATACTCTAACAGCCCACGGTTGCAACTTACTTGAGCACGCGAAGATGGGAAGAGAAATAAGCAAGTTTGGATAAAGAGAAGATGAATTGATTGTAAATAAAAAAAAGAAGAAAATACAAAGGATATAACTCTAAGAGAAAAAAAAAGCAATTCAAGCGATAATTCTTTTACACTGCCATCTCCGCGCGCTCTTCAATTTCATAATCACTCTATATAATCACGAAGAATTGTGAAAAAAAGAAACATAAAACCACAAGATAAAAACACAGCATGGTACACATATATAATAAACGAATATCTCGTCGTCGTCGTCGTCGTCGTCATCATCATCACATCACATTGTCTCGTAGCCAGCCACTCTGGCTCGCACCTAACAATATACGTAATATATAGCTAGTACACCTATTACACAGGCTTCAAGCCACCCTCAGTGCAGATTATAGACTTACACCTATATATGCGCGTATGTATGTGTATGTATTTATGTATGTGTGAACGTGAATTAGAAAGAGAGAACGATGACGGCGCGCGCGCGCGCGCGAGTGCTACATCGGTCGTCGTCGATGTTCTTCCTTATTTATTTATTTAATTGTTTAATTTTTTTTTTTCTTTTTTTGCTTTTTTTTTCGTTTTCTTCTTGAGATGTGTTGTATACGTTGTGTATATGTACAGCTTAAAGCGGTTTGCCACAGTAGCCCATCATTTCATCGATCGAGCAGGGTTTAACACAGCACTCATCATGAACGCCACGTGAGTCACGGCGAAAGCGACCAGCAGCCGCAGCAAAACGGCCCATCATCGCCCGGGCGCTTGCGCGTGACCTGAACGGATAGGCCTCGAGGTCATAGTTCCAGTTTGGGTAGTCGTCGTCGATTCGCATCTCTGTGGACAATTGAAGAGGTGCAGGTTGATGGGTGATATTGTGTATAGTGTTTTGATAAGGGTGAGATTGGAAGTAAACTCGAAGGGTCAAGAAATTTGTTTTTCGTTTTTGTTTGGCAAATAAGATGAAATGTTAGTTATAAAATTTACCGGCTATCATACGTATAAATATTAATAGAATATATAAGTATTCAAATTCTGTTGTATTTTAAAGTTTTCTTAAAGCCTTTATAATTGGTACACATGTTCGTTTTTTAGAGCTATATTTAATATACCAGCTATACATTTACACAATTAATTACCAGTATTATTCTTTTGATGATTCGACATTGAAATATTTAAGTGATATTTTGAAAATAAAAATGTTGGGTCAAGCTTCTAACATTAGTATAATTAAATTATTTAAACATATAATGATAGATTTTTACTTAAAAACAAAAATTATGTAAATGGTAAATCCATACTTTGTAATTTTTATTTCATTTCTCGTATCCTACTGTATATATCGATTTTATTGATTTCTTTTAAGTTAATAACAAGTGACTTGACTATATATTTTTTCTATTAAATCAAAAATATCAATGCTATATGGAAAAATCATTTTTTGTCGTTAATAGTTAAACTGATACGTATACATTTAAATAAAGAACTCAATTCTCTTTATTTTTGTACAAAGTATTTTAACGTAGAGCATTTGAAGGCAAGACGTTGACCAATCTATCATGACTCTATTTGACGACCACATGTTCGTCAAGCACGTCCTTTTTTTCCTTTTGTTAAAGAGAAAGTATGCAAATAGCCATTTATAAATTCCCTCTTAATCTAAATAAAATAAATGAGTTTATCGAGCGATAACATCGTATAACACGAGCATAAATTGATTACAATTTTTTCCCCTAGACACACATTACTAACTAGATGTGTATAAGTTTAGCAGTATCTGCGAATACATCGAACAAGCGTATCAATATTTCTCCTTTTATTTATTTATACTGAAGCGAACAAATTTATGTGTGTACTCCGATACACAAAAATAACTACTTGAGAAAAATTACACATCATTTTATAATATTTACTGTCCAAAATAGAAAGTTTACTGAAAATATAACATATAATAGTCTATCTTTCATCTACCGGAACTACAGTAACTTCTGTAATACACAATTATTCTCCACGCTTCATTTGTACATCCACTTTATTCATCATTTAAACTGCACATTTTCTACGCAGCGACAACAACCCATCACCAGTCAAAGAAAGAACCATGATTCCAAATCGTACATTCCAGCCCCTGTAATAAATGACCATTTTTACTAGTACTTGCTATAAAATGAGAAACTTTCTCGTCCAGTTTCTAGCTCCCGACGAAACACTTTTACTCCCATTATTTGACCATTTAATGGATTGAAAAATAGACCGAGTTTTTCGAAGACAAGCACAAGCTTGTTCTTGAGTATTTTAAAGGTATT
>JAYJLV010002160.1:0-10464 GCA_036873485.1 Torymus texanus | reverse complement strand
ACACACACACACACACACACACACACACACACACACACACACACACACACACACACACACACACACACACAGACATGTGCATGTCTTCAGAAAAGTGGAAACAACTGAGGTCAAAAAACTTAAGAATAAGACGTTTATTTTTCAAATAAAATTCAAGAGTTTAAACCTTAAAAGTTATCCTAATACCATGAATTAACTTTAAACCTTCGTATAGATTGTTTTAGGAGCTGAAAAATGTAAAAAAATTACGAAAATGTAAAATGAACTCTCCGCAATATATTTCAAGCGTCTACGAATGGTATATTTTTATAATTAGCAAATAGTAATAGATAATAAAGAGTTTAAACCTTAATCATTTTTATCAGGTATTTACTAAAGAACTACGCAATAGAAAGAATAAAACTAGAGGAAACAAGCTTTCATTAACATTTTTGACATGAAAAAAATATTGATTCCTTCAAAAGTTATGATAGTTTAAAGTCACGTATTGCATAGTACTCAATACTTAAATGAGAAATCCCAGCTCTCAGAGTGCGTTATCTTCGTGAGCCTATTGTATAGAAATTCGAATTCCATATTTCTGAAACAAATGTAAAGAGTTTCAAAAAGCGGCTATTTTCAAATTTTCTTAAAAATGCCTATTTTCTAAATGATTATAACTTTGCAAGGAAAGAGTTTTTCTGAAGTCTGAATAAAGAAAATGTAAACTTAATGTCTCTAGTTTCATTTTTATATTTTAAAAAGTTCCGTACAATATTTCTAAGTCAAATGGTTGGCATTTGAAGAATAGCATTTTTTGGCAAAAAATGACTTATTACGTTTTTACGCTGATTTTACGTATTTTGTCGCCAAAAACGCTTGCCACTTATCTAGACTAGTGGAATAGTTTTCCCGTATTTATGATGGTATTAGGGTCCAAAAAAACGCGGTGTGTGCCCCAAAAAAAAATTTATTAAGTTTTTCTGGAGAGATGCACACATACACACATATATATATATATATACACGAAAAAAGAAACTCGCTGGAATTCCTGACTCACGCGTCCGTAAAGAGTAAATGTCTTTTCCGCGGAGCATTCGAAAAATCCTAAATATATCTACGCTCGCGAAAGGCTTAGAAAAAAAGAAACCCCCGGTAGACATCCTAATATGCACGTACATCGTAAACCATCTATCCCACCTTTCCATTCACCAACGCGGCGATTCTCTTCTCTTCTGTTGTATACCTGCGGTGCGCTACTACTATTACTACTACTACTACTACCCCCAATATAACGTTTTCAAGCTGTATTTTCTCTCTATCTCTCGGTTAGTCGATTTCGCTTCGCTTCCGCGCCAGCTACGGCAGCCTGTGGAAAAAGCGTCGTAAAGAAGAAGGAAAAGGTTTGCGATTATTACAGAAAAAGAAAAAAAAAAAGGCAACGGCCCGCAGCGGCGCACCACTACACTAGGCAAGGCTTATACTACGAATATATATAGCCAAGCGCGGTTGGCCAGGTCAGTGTTTTAGATGTTTTACGGGGGTGCTGCCAGGTAGACAGCTTTCGAAAAATCTGGTGGAAGTATGTTATATGAGAGACGTGACTTTTATTGCAGTTTTGGTGACTCGTTGAAGTAGAGTTTCGGTTTGGAGGTTTTCGTTGGGTCGAATTATTCATTGGTATTGGGGAGAGAGGGTTGAGAGAGTTTAAGATGGGTATAGAAGAGTGACATATGACAATGTTGATTTTACTGTTAATAGCGATTGGTGTGGGGGTTTTGGATGTTGCGGGAGGTTGTTTTTCTTATTTTGGGTTTTTTTTTTTTTAAAGCGAGGTTGAGGTGACATGGTTTTATATGGTAGATGGATAACTATAGAGGATAGATAGCTGAATAAAAAAAGTATCAGGTGGGATATGTCATCACAAACAACGATTTAACACATAAAATAATAGCAAATACATTATATGCTTGCCTCATTTAGAAGATTCAAAAAAGATTTGTTTCTCAAGTATTATATTAAGCAATGCAAAAATTAAAAAATATTTCACTTATTATTGACTAATTATGCATTTTGTATATTTATCTGTTTACTAGAATAGTGAATGTAAATAATTTTATGCATTCTGACAGTGAAAAATTTTATTATACTATAAAATCTTGGAATAACATCGAATGACAGGAAAAAAAATCAAATTGATATTCTTACAGTGTCTTATTGGTCAACAGAAAATAGGCTTGACCTTAATATAAAAAGTATAACTTTTGTTTTTTTAAAGGCCGAGTTTCTTTTTATTATTTACCTGTTTACTTTATTAATAGTGCTAAACTTGACACAGTGAACGTAATTAAGAACCTTGGTTTGATACTCAAACTGTCTGTCTCTTGTGTCATATTGTTCCACAATCTTTAAACGTTTAAATAATAGTTAGTTGTTATCTGTTTTAGAATTAACTTTTAAAATATTTATATGAAAAAAAAGTTATAGGCAATCTAACTGTTTTATATCAGATAAATATAAACTGATTTAGAGAAAAAATGTAAGAGTATTATATAAAATAAGTAAAAGTAACTCTTATTTGCAGTGGAAACAACATTATAAGTATTAAAAATGTAGTTTTCATTGTGATTACCAAGCTAAAATGTTATTATAAAAAGGAAAATGTCTTGTTGAAAAATGAGTAGCCTTTAGAAGTTCTTTTTTTAATGTTGACAAATTGATATTTATTATAAAAGAAATAAATTTTTTTACTAATTTATGTTAAATTTATTTCAATTATCTTTAAAGGATTTATTTGAGACTGTTACATTTCTGTGTAAATAATTTTTAGGATATTTTTTAAGTAAATAAATAGTAAATAAAAAAAATTTAATATATAATAATTTCTTACTTGGAAAAATATTCTGATCAATATAATATAAAAAGTAAAAGAACCGACAACCTATAATTTACTTAAACGCTCGTAGATAAATACAGTTTTTAATCATAAAATCATCCTGAGTTGCAATGCCAGAAATCAAATTTATGAATAAAATAATAACAACGCAAGACTGAAACAGTTTTTACGGCCACCAGCTCTTATTCACACACATAGATGCACATACGTGCACGCTCGATATTCCTCTCAAAGAAATCCTACCACCACTGCAGTAGCTACTGCACAGATATTGCATCTGTGCGCCGTATAATTGCGTAACAGATGCGCGTGTAATTGTGTTAAGGAGGCATGCACACATACCGAACGAAGAGAAGGTAGAACAGAGGACCAAAGGTTGCGTTGTGCCTCTGGTCCCTTAGATATACGAAAAGAATTTAATGTCTTTGAAGTTAGATATACCTCAATTACTGTTATTTAAGCGACTGACACGTTTTTTTTCTCGAGAAACATACTTTAGGGTCTGTAAGGTATTAGGACAATAACGTTACCAGATTCTTTGCATTATTGTCCTGCTTCTTTTATGCAACGTTGATATATATATATATATATATATATATATATATATATATAGCGTGTTATATACATATATATATATATATACCTACAAATTTTTACAACACCTGGGACCTTTAAAACGTTTTGCGAACAGCTGGGCATAATGTTAGTCTAATTATCCAAATGACAAGGGCTATAAGCCGACCGTCCTAAGCACCTTATGCCTGAGAATCTCTGCTGTTGTGAATAGATCTTTCAGATTTGAAGTAATTATATACACTGAGAAAAATGTCGTAATAAAAATTACTATAATTGTAGTAATGCAGGGACAAACTGACAATACTGAAAATATTTACTATATTTTATAGTACAAATTGCTATGTACAAAATAAAAATTGCTATGTACATAGCAATTTTTGTTATAAGATATAGTAAATATTTTCAATATTGTCAGTTTGTCCCTGCGTTACTACAATTATAGTAACTTTTACTACAACATTTTTCTCAGTGTACTGCATAAATTTTAACTGACTATTTAACGTGTTTGAGACAATTAGTTGAAAATATCACAGTCCGGTTGGCGTAATTGAGTTGGTACGGAGACCCTTTAGTCAATCCAGTACACCATAACTTATCTTAAAAACTATTTTTTTTTTTTCTTTTTTTAATCGTATTTACACACTTGTTCTATAATATACTATTGAATGTATTTTTATAATATTTTATCAAATAAAATCTTGAATTATAAGCTAGATATCACAGTACTTACATGATATTCAAATTTATTTTACGTATAAATTATTGATCTATATGTATGGTGTATAAGGAGTTACGTACAGTAGTAATTTAAAGACTTTGACGTTTGGAAACGTCAGAATAAAATGGGATTTTCAAAAAACTAAACTTAAAATGATAAAAATTTCATGCTTCTCACTACCCCGAATACATCTTAATAAACCACTTTCACACATCACCCTCCCCTTAAAGCTTCCAATCAAATTACATCACTACATTACAATGTAAAAAAAAAACAAAACAAAAAAAAAAGAGAAAAAGAGAACCTTCGATCCCTCACGTCCTTCCCCTTTAACCCTGTACAAAGGCCGCGATCTATTCGAAAAAAAGAATCCTGGCATTCAATCACACATCCCTTCCTCCCTTCCATCCCCAAGCGGATCTCCCTGTCTCGCCCGCGCATTATACACAAAAAAAACAGACGCCGAGCGAAATGGAAATTCGATCGAGACCACTCTCTTCCTCTCTCTCGCTCTCTCTTTCTCTGTCTCACTGAAGAAAAGATGGGACATGTATACATATATACTTGTACACTCGTGGGTCGTCCCGTATACCTACATATGTATATATATAGTATGTGTTATATACCTACGCGCCGTTGCCGTCGTCGTCCTTTACAATACCAAAAGCGAACTCGAGCGGGGCTCGACCTCGCGCGGAAAAAAGAGAAGCGCGAGAGGAAGGACGCCGCGTGTGTATATTATGCGAAGGGAGCGAATATGTACGCGCATGGTGCACGGGAATAATATGTGGGATGAGGGATAAGGTATAGGTGTATGGATGTATGTATGTCTGTATGAGTAAGTTAGCACGTGCAACTGGTGGTAGTAATGCCGGAAGCCTGTAATTTTGTAAAGAGTTATTGAAAAGCGGAATGGGGAAATTATTGGTAAAATATGCGTTGTGAAAATGAAATTCAAGTGTGCTTTTGATATTTTTCAAAAATTTTTTAAGGGATTGAGGATTGTTTTTATATGGAATTCAGAAATTTATATATATTTTTTTATTTATATTATTTTAGAGTACATATGGATACAAATAATTGACATCTAGATGTATAGATAAAATGTATTGAAAATGAAACATTTTCGGGATATATTTCATATGTGGTCGAGCATAAAACTTTAAAATAACATTTAATAATGAAAAATTATTTTCAGGTTTATATAGATAATATTCTTGATTTTTTTTTTGTTTTTTTTTATCCGGTTTTACAGGATATTTATTTTTTTATATGTAATATAAAATATCTTCAATTATGAAATTTTCTTTGATTTGTAAAAGTGTAATTCATTACTATTTTTGCTAGACATTATTTTAATTAACCTGTTTGGCAATACTTTTATAGCCTCTGTATAACATTATTATATATTCACCCTTCAAGTAATTACATCGTAGTTAGTTATACTATTAAATAATACATAAAAGACCATAAGATAATGTTTTAATTATTACGAACTCTTTAATCTTAATACAATACAATAGAATAATAATATTTCAATTTATATTATGATAAGCAACTATAAAAACTCTCATAATAATAATAAATTTTTCTAATAAAAATATTAAGATAAACCATTTATTGTCATAAATGCAATACAGAATAATCCGTATCTTTAAGTAAAAAAATCTTTTTCTTCGCCTACATCACTTTTTATTTTATATCAAAACTATTTGTTTAGGCTGCACAAGTCACTTCTCATCCTCGCACCTTACAAAAAAAAAACTACACACTAAACAACATTAGTTCGGATAAACCCACCCGATATATAAATTCTTCCGATCTTTCTTGACTCTTATACAATAGGAAATATCGAATAACCAAAAATGAAAATCAAACATTCTCCCCCCAAAAATTCAGCAAATCAGGCCCCAAACCGTTCGCTTCTTATTCCTGGATCCCCAACTGACGTGCGACCCTTCAAGCTAAAATCGACGGGACATCGATTTTCCGTTTCCATACACACACACACACATACCGTCATATATATATATATATATATATATATATATATATATCCGATCTCGACCTCTTACCCCAACCCCACGCAGTAGCAGCAGCATCCCTCACTCTCTCTATAAGCGTGGGAGAGCCAGACAGGTGGTGGTGGGCTGTACCTCTCCATATATACAAGCCGCGTTGCTCGTCTTCGTTACGGTTTGCCCTTTTTCTCTCTCTCCCCTTCCCTTTACGCGTTTCTCTCTCGTAGTGTGTAGCACCTTGTGGCGCGCACATCCGACGAATATATATATATGGATTCCACACTTATATTCCGCGGGGGCGCGCAGAAGTGGAAAGACGACAGAGGTAGAGGAAGAAGAACACAGCTTGTGGGAAAAAGCCGCCGACTTTCATGATGATGATGATGATGATCTGTGCGTGTGCGCCAGCTCAGGTGTGTGTGTGTCTATATATATATATATATATATATAATATACACAATGGCATCGCGAGACCGTATGGGCGGACAATGGGATTCCCCCGTGTGTGCGAGGGAGAGAAGAGTACGTGTAGCGTGCGGGAGATGAGGTTTTTTTATTACTATGAATATGTGTGTGTATGTGTATGTGGAAGTGCGAGAGAAGTGAATGAAGAGTTTTTGCGATGATGGGAATGCTGGTGTGTATATGTGCGATGTAGTCTTTGTGATAAAGTTTTTACGATGGAAATGGTATAGTTGGGATGTGTAATAATGTAACGTTTTGTGCGAGTATATTCAGTTAGGATTATATGTGCGACTGTTCACGTTGTTCGCATGTAAAAATTGTATGCGTATAGGGCGTGGAACCTGGATTAATAAAATATTGTATAAATTGTATCGGTGTGTGTTGTTAGCTGAAAAATTCAATATTGGGTTTGATCCGCATACATTTGCTATTTGATTTTTTTCTTATATATCGGGATTTGTATGTTTGAGTCTGTGAAATAAAATCAATAAATGAGATAAAATTGTTTATTTCTAGAAAAACTATAAGGTTAAATTTTATCTTGGGTTGTATATATATAGCTTTACGTATCAGTCGGCCTCATCACTACTTACTCACTTTGTAACAGGATGTACTTGTCCTTAAATAGTAATAAATTAAAGCTACAGTAACCTTTTGACTTGCATAGACAAACAGATTACGAGTATCCATCAAAATCCACTTATTCAACCTGCAGCGATTAAACAACTTTATATACCTACTAACCCGATCACTACTCATTATACCTCGCTTAAGAGCCAGCCGCACGACCCCCCGCCAACTACCATCATTCCCCTGCCACACCCTAAAAACTAGACTAGCCGTTACCTTGACCAACACTTCTCACTTTCGTACACTTGCAGTTGTAAATAACACCAGCGCCTACCGAATTTTCGTCTATGCCCATGCATACTATATCAACTCTCCTGATCACCTTTCTTACCGTTCGTATATAACTCATACATATATATATATATATATATATATATACACACCAAAACCGGAAGGGTTATGAGACGTTATTGTGTACGCCACTGGCGCATGCACAGCCACCTGCTGATTGCCACTACTGCTGTATTATCGCCGCCGACTGGTCCTATATATACACACAGGCTTGTACCGTCCAAAGGGTTATACGTGTGTATGTAGGTTAGGAGGTATATAGGAACGGGGATAATGCGTACAAGTGGAAGAGAGAAGCCTTTGTGAATTTCGGAGAGGGTGAGAATAGGTGCGGACAAGGGTGGTAAGGGTTTCGTTGAGGTCGAGTGATTAATGGTTGTTGGTGCAGATTGAGTGATTATTGTAAGAGGCGCGCGTGAAATAAAGCTATGAGGTATACGTTGATTGAGGAATTTCAGATTTTTACGGGATTTTGGAATATGATTTTTTTTATTTTGGGGATTTACAATAATGTTGTAGTTTAGCATGATTTTTTTGTTTTCATGGGTGTATTTTTCTTTGTCGTCGTTGGGTGTTTTTTAATTTAAAAGTATTAATAATTGGAATATTTGAAAATAAGAAATTGCTTTCATTTTTATAATGAGAATATATTTTTATAAGGCAGAAGTATACAATAATAATTTTCATTTGTTTCTTATACATCTTTTGTTTATTTAAATATATACAGAAATAATATAATAAGTAAAATTTATTCATTGATAAAAAAACAACCTTCGCAATAAAATAACAGTTCAATCTTGATTAAAAGTAATCTCCAATAAAGATATTTTAACCAGAAACATTGTATACAATTACAGTAATCATGTAATCATTAAAACAAAAAGAAACAAGCCACTGCGGCGTAAAACAGTTTAACCTGAAATTCAATTTTCATCTCGATAAGTCGGTTAAAAATTAAAAGCTCTATATACGAACAAACAAAAAAAACTTCATATTTCTACCTTCGTATATATACTTCCTTCAACAAAATATAAAATTATTACACAAAAGCCGTAACATTCATATAGGTATATATATATATATATATACAATACATACACCACCATACAAAACATCTATCAGGTCACTCCCTGCTATATACACTTGCGCATTATACAAACCGGAGCATGCGAGCGTCTTACCTCTCCCTCTCTCTCTCTTTCTTCGGCAAAACGAAAACAAAAATCCTTAGCGCTGTTAACGGGCATGAGGCAGGCACCGCGTCTCTCTCGATAAAACGAAAACAACAAAAATACTCAGGCGCTCATCGACGCACAGAACCGGGTCCCTTGGGGACCTTTTACTTTTAGTACTCGTGCACACGTACATACATACACACATCGAAAATCGAAACTGGTTTGCAATTCATCTCTCTTGCTGTGCGGACCGTTGAAAGAGAGCGAGAGAGAGAGAGAGAGAGAGAGAGAGCAAGGCGGACGCGCTTTATATTCCACGGGATTTAACAACCCCCGCGTGTATATATATATATATATATATATGTATTGTATATAAGCGACAAGGTCACCCTTTCACCCACTCGCGTACGAAGGAGGAAGCGACGTGATTGAATAGCTGAATCTACCTGTATATATATGTGTGTGTGTGTGTGGGTGTGTGTGTGTGGGTATGTATACCTGCGGGAATTCTTTGAGGTATTCTAATTTTTAGGGTAAGGGATGATGCGCTGTATAGAGTACAGAGGTATTGTACATATTTAGAGGATATAAGGGATGATCGGAGAAGTGTGTGAAAATTCGTGAACGATCGAACGCCGTATACGTATACCTCCACAATTGTCATTTTAATTTCAGCGGTACATAGGGGACGTATAGATATACGCGTAAAAGAATATATATATATATATATATATATATATATATATATAAGATGTTTTCAAGGTTACGATAATTTTACCGATCAAGCTATACGTATAGGATATATACAGCATGCACACCCTATCGTTTCCTCCATTTTATAAGTCACTTCGCCGTACAACGAAACAAAAATCATCGGAATTTTTCAACATTTTTATCCTTACCATCTCAAGTGCATCTCTCACACACATACACACACACATCAGCAGCAGCAGCTCGCTAAAAAGTAAAATCAGACCCAGTGCACCGCATCCTCAGCTCGCTCTCGCTGCAACAGCAGCAGCAGCGGCATTATATTATTACACACGAAGCCGCATGCGCATATAACAGTTCTCTCCTCGGCGGTCCTCTCTTACCTTACTCTCCGTTCTCCAATCCAGTTCTCTCTCCTCTCTCTCTCTCTCTCTCTCTCTCTCACTCTTTCTCGTTCCTTCGAAAAAGATCGTCGTCGTAAGAAGAAAGAGACTGTACTCTCTCGTTCTCTCTCTCTCTCTCTCTTTCTCCTACTCCTATACACACGCTTATATACATCTACCCACACATCTCTGCATTTAACATACCGCAGCAGCATCCGCGCGCAGCAGCAGCAGCAGCAGCGGCAACAGCGAGGGAAAGGCTGTATGCCTGTATACTCGGTTGGTCGGTCAGTCGCTCGGTCTCTCGGTCGTTCTCTATCTCTCTTTCTCTTGCTTGTATATACATATATATACACGGGGACCCGGCTGTCCTTGGACTCCCGCTCGCGGATCGCCGCGCACGGCCAGTCAATGACCGACGCATTCCTCTCTCTCTTTCTCTCTCTTACTCTATACGTGTATATAGGTATATAGATGTGTGTATGTATGTATGTATGTGTGTGTGTGTGTGTGTGTGTGTATATATATATATATATACACACACACGTGCGGGCGATCGGCGCGCGGCTCCGCGTACGGTGGGGTATACGGTGCGCGCAAGAGATTCCGTACGAAAATT
>JAYJLV010002139.1:0-10468 GCA_036873485.1 Torymus texanus | reverse complement strand
CATCGCCAAGGTCAAAATAAAGGTCACCACTGGATTCCTCGTTAAAAGTTACTACAAGAATAACCTTCAAATTTTTTGAAAAGTATTTAATCATGAGAATTATTCGGGTGTTTCCAGACTTTTTGGACACCGTGTATACTTTTCTGAACAATAATTGCGGGCATAGCTTTATGAATCTGAAATTATTAAAATACTTTATACCCTTAGTGTATGCAAATGAATTTGAATGGTAAAAGGAAACTGACAACTCAATTATACGTAATTTTCCAGAGAACCTGTTGACTCGACTGCTGCTATAGAATCACCGTCATTTATATTAAGCAACGGGCTCTTGAAAAAAAAAATTTAAGCCGACCGAGAAAACTGCGAATGAAATCTGAATTAAAATCTAAATTTCTTCTTCTTCTTCTTTATCTCGAGAGGCACGTGCTGCCCTTTTACCCACCGGATTTTCTACCGTTTAAACTTTTAGATTTCTTCACCCTGATCCTTTCGCTACTTTATATTCTCTGGGATCTCTTTGTTTCATCGTTCGAAAACTTTCGCTTTACTTTGCGGATCATTTATTATATATTTCGGCTTTATTGACGGATTCTTCGGTTTGGTGAGCGGCTACGCTGCTGTGCTTAAAGCGTTATGAGGCGTGGAATGCTATTCTAAGAATAAATGTGAGAAAAGCTATATGGAATAATTATTCAAAATAGTTTTTTTTTATCATCCCCTAAAAGAATAATCTGTTTTAAATGAAACTTTTTTTTAGAAAATATATGGAGTTAGATGTGAAAGTGATGATTTAGATAGAGTTTCGAAGGTTCGAATTATTTTGTTTAATTTTGATAAGTTATTTTCTTGTAATGATGGAAATCTTAAATATTACAGAGTTGAAATTATTAATTCTATTAATAATTCGAAGCCATTCGAATGAATCGAAGCCAAATATTGATTTTTTTTTTTTACAAAGTTTACTAAAATAATACGTTTTATAACATTAATTCAGTTTTACGATAACACATTCAGTTTAAAACTTTTTTAAAGAACATTTTTATCACATAATTGTGACTCGATATTGTTAGATTGCTGAGATTCTTTGAATTTCCACCAACGGATGTATTTCATACAAAAGTAGAACTACGTCATGGAAATCCTATTCACTACGAAAAAACCAGACATTATTAATATCTCAAATTTCCTGGAATATCACTTCAATCATATATTCCATAAATCCATCTCACATCCACTCTTCTTCTTCATAAAAATATTCCCACGAATTTCGCTATTTCCTCGTAATCCCACTCCTCCCAGTAATTGTCGACAAACTTTTCGTCCTCCTCATCCCACGTAGCGACAATCACGACAATACACAACCGTCTGTTAACCCCTGGCGCGAAATGTTTATCATTAATTCCCAGGCCTTTGTTCTATCTCCCCTTCCTACCTTGACTTTTGCTCTTATTATACCTCATCCTCCTCTCGGATACACATCAGTGCACGTCTGTTCATGATTTTCTCCCTCGAGTGAAAGAGAGAGAGAATGTACTGCAAAGGGTTGATTCACACCGGGAGCTCGTATACTACGTGAAAGACGACGACGCGACACAATAGGGGGGAATGCTAATTGACTGATCAAGCGTTGGTGACGGTAAACAAGATGGGGAAAAAGAATTGAAAGAGGGAATGAAAGTATGTCGCGTCGTTAGGGTGGATTGCGTGGGAAAGAAAGAAATGAGCTGTCGCTTGGTACTTGATTTAATTAGGTGTTGGAACTTGAGGACGATGGTTGGGGGAAAATTAAATGCTGTGGGTGTTGGTATTGGAAGTGGCCTGGTGAATCGTGAGTTTTTCTTACGTTGTGCATTTGCGTGGGAAAATGTAGGGGAGGATGATTCTACGGTTTTAATGGTTAATAGTATGCAGTACGGAAATATTATGCGATGGTTCTTGAAATATGTCTTTATTTTAACGAATTATGGGTTCGCATATATGTTTTACGGAATTATTAGGAATACAGGACTATTTACGATTAAGGCTTCCAATATAACATTGAATAACTATGAAAGTGATGTTTAATTAATTTTCATCTAAAAATGAATGTAATTGTTTAAAGTAAAATAGTGACTATAAAATTGCATTCATAAAATTTATCCTTATGCGTTTAGATGAAAAATTTACCAAATCCAATGAGCATAAAAGAACACATTTAAAGAATAAAATTCTAAACCGTTAAGAATTTTTAAATTTTAACACTTTCTATAGGATTCTACGCCGAAAAAAATGTTATTTGACTGTAAAATATTACGTAGTCAACTATTTATAAAATGTTTTTAGTAATTTAATGATACTTTAACAAACTTGATGAAAAACAGCTCGTTTTTTGTCGAATCATTCTTCAAAATAATTCAAAGAACTTTAAATAAATAAAATTATTCATAGATTACCGACAACGAAATCACCTTTCCAAATTCAACAAAACTTGTCAGTCAGCCTATAAAATAATATTCTCAAATCATACACATTTTCACCAATATCTCCAACCTTATCAATACCAAATCCCCTACTATACCATCACACCGCTCACTTTCACTGAAAATACCGCTACCACAATTTTCATCAAGATTCAGGAGACTCCAAACTCCCATCATATAAACATCCTCTCCACCTCCACTCTCTCTCTCTCTCTCTCTCTCTCTCTCTCTCTCTCTCTCTCTCTCTATCTCGAGTCATTAACGGGCCATCCGACACTCTCAGGATTCTTCGCCACGAGCCTGTGGCTTTCGGCTCACACCTCGCGGTCGAATTTAATCTACCACCAGCCATTTTCCCCTGGCTTCTAGCCAAAAGGCCTATGTATAAAGCATTTCGTCGAGAGAGCAAGAGTGAGTAGAGATGGTCTCTTGAGAAAACTAAGATAGGATAAACCAGTTGGCCACACAAACTCGATAAAGAAATTATCGGCTGGGATTACCACTTGTAATTAAGTTTGTTTTATCATATGTCGCCGAGTTGATTATAACTCTTGTCCTTGATAAAGAAGGGGAAATGGTGAGTGATTATATACGTATAGGATATATAGGGTACGTGATCGATGAGGTAGGAGGATCAAAGAGAAGGTTCTCAAATCCCCTGACGGACTAATCTCGGACGTTATCTAGTTAGCTCGCGATACTTTGACTTTCTTTCTGAGCAGAAAAGGTAGATCGCCAAATGAAAATTATGCGAAGTTGATTTACGTCTTCAGATTTATCTGGAAATTATGGTCCAGCTAAAGAAGATATATAAAAATTATCTGTTTTATATTCTGGGAATGAGGTGGTTAATTAAAAGTAAATATTTAATCACGTTCTACTTTGCATCTGCATATATTAATGTAAAATAATTGTTGCTAAATTATCCCCATTTGTAATACGAATAATGAATTATTGCAACCATCCACTGACCTTCGAGTACGCAATTTTACCTCCAAATCAAAGCATAAATCAGCAAATCCACTTGAACCACCATTTACACCAATAACCATCCGCAATCATACTCATACTAACCCACGATTCCTCATACTCATATCTGTCTTCCTTCTTATTATACCTCCGTCCTTTACCAATCCAGACCTAAACTACCCAACTAACAACCTCATTCATTCAAATCCGATTTTTTCCGAGAGCAAATGTTCACTCGCTTACTTGTTCGCTTGCTTGCGTCTATCTATTATTCACCACCTCAACCCACAAATAACATTAGACTACTACACCCACATACTCGTATAACTCGTGTCTCCCTCCAACCTAATCCACCGTATCCCTTACAACACACTCGCCCACTCGCGCCTTCGACGAATTCAGTCGTCGTCGGCTCTGAATTTTCCATTCAATTTGCCGTAGGCTAGAGAGACAAAACAGCGATTAGCTTGATGAATCGCTACGATCTTCCGCTCTATCGCCGAGTGTTATTGATAGCGTGCATTGATCATCGGATTACATCCTAGTAGTATATGTACGTGTATGTGTGTGAAAGTGAGAGAGGAATAGGGGAGGCTTGACAAAATGCGCGTGTGCGAGATACTTTGGTGATAGCGTTTTTCGTTGGTAAGAGTGATTCGTTTTCGCGGATTTTGGAGGAACGAAAGTGGAGGTTTTGTCGCGTGATTTATAAATGCCAATTTAAATAGTTTTATGGGTGGAAATGAGAATTTGAGGTATATGTGTGAGATGAGTAAGGGGAAGATGATGGCTTGGTGTGATACGAAGAGAAGATTTGGTATCTGAAATGATCTTCGATAAGTTGAAGATTTAGAATTAAGGAAAAGTATGATTAATTCAATGTTTTAGGTTGAATTATTATACTTTTATCGTGAAAATAAATACTGACTGGAATGTTTGAATTAAACAACTTTTTAGATAATATATAAGATTCAGATTCGAATGTTTATATTTATATGTATAGCTACAAGATGGGGTTATAATTAAATTGTTTGAAACAGTTTTTTTTTTCAATTCATGAAAGCCAGCCTTGTGAATCTTAACGTCGTGAAACCAGCAGGAGTATATCGCGAGATAGTTATTTTTTGGCTGAGTCGACGGTTTGCTGTCTTCTATGTTATCTAAATGTCAAAATATATCTCCATGACACCACATATCTGCAATAAACTTCATTATGTAATAATAATTTCCGTAGAAAAATTAAATCAGTTTAATTTATAACGTGAATTTTTTATGAATCATCAGAACTCAATTAGCCAACAGATGTTTCTGAAATTCGATATTAATTTTGGCCCAATAACGGGAAAAACCAACAATTTACAATTTAATTTTTGATGCTACAGTTCTCTGTTCTTTATTGTTACAAAAGGTTACGTCAATATTTTATTCGGAACGATTTTTATTTCCTGGAAATCGTTTTCAAATGAAATTGTAGCTTTATTGAAAACTACATTAAAAAGAAACCTCGGTAACCAGTTATCAATTGCAATCAATCCCACATTGTTTTTATTACCCTCTTTTACGCAATAAAACGACAATAAACAACAACAAAAATGCATTATCCACCATTATGGTTACTATATTTTTCATCCCAAAAAAACCTTCTCCAAGACTATCACAATTCGTTCATCAAAAACCATCACCGTATCTAAATATCTACAAGTACTTATTCTCTATATGGTCCTTCAATCGCATTCAGCCACACTGATGATATCCATAACTCACGTGGTAGCGTCGACAACTTCGACAGCTACTGTGTGCGGCTGTCAAAGGCTGATCCTGTCGGTCAGTCAGTCATGGCTACTACTCTCGTAATCGAATTTGTCACGTGGACGTTCGTGTGAGTCATTTTTCGAGCGATAAAAAGAGAATGAAAAAAAAGTGGCCAGAAAAGAGAGAGATGGAAAGTCAAGAGTAGATTGAAAATCAATCTCTCTCTCTCTCTCTCTCTCTCTTTCTCTACCTCTGGGTACAGGAAACGGGGCTGTCAGTCGCCTTGGCCTTTTGTACTCTCGGTAGAGCAGCATACCTCTTCCTGCCTGTGTTCGAACTGATGTATGGTGGAAGATCAGAATTTTGAGAAAAATATGCATTTCTTATAAAAGGTTGTGAGTAGTTTTGGATGGAGAATGAAGTGAATTAAAGTTGCATATCACCTATCAAGGTTTTATTTTTACATTCTGTAAAAAAAAAAGTTTTTCATTACTGGAAAGTTTTTTTTTCTTATTTTACAGAGGCTGAGTAATATCCAGATCTAAATTGCTTACTTTGAGTGACTGCTTTATTTGTCATTTTATTTTTACATTCGTTTCTCGTGTTTTTTAATAAGCTCGAGGGCTCTTGAAAGAAGAAATGTGCTTCTGAATATGTCCGTACAAATGCATGAATAAGAATTTCAAGATTCAATAATATATTCACGATAATAATCATGGAATATGTATGAATCGGAAAGTGTTAATTCACGCTTGGTGATGCTCGCAGTGAAGTGTGAATGAATATATAGGGTGGAAAAGAAAACATACGAGGAAGAAGCGTATATATTTGTTTTGTGTTTCAAATAGATCAATATAATGTTTTTCCTTTAATTTGGTTGGAATACAATTTAATTGAATTATAATTTTACTCATATAGTATATATATATATATATTGTTTCATCGGTTCATGGCAAAAATATATTTTATTATTTTACGAAATTCTAATTTATTAAATTAAATTGTCTTGAAAATGGAAAATTGAAAAAAGTTTAAAAAATAATTAAATTATTTCTTTTACCTTTCATTCTACAAATACCAAACGTTTAGTACCAAACAATGATAACAGCATTTTTTCAAATATTGTTCTCCCGACCAATATGTCAACAAAAAATTTTCAGAATTCACTAAAAATCATATACCTACTACATAGAATATACTATAAAAAGCTACATCAACCTTGAAAAATCCACCTCAATTCTTATACGATTTCTTATACACAAAACCAGCATCCTATATTATTTATACCTTTCAACTACTGATCCAGTCTTTTCCATCAAAATCTACAAACCAGCACCAAAATCCTGATTCCCTTTAAATCCGCATCACACAACACTCAAGTGCTCTTATTCAAATTAAACCAATCGAAAAGTACGCGTCACATGCTTATCCTCACACAAAAAAAAGATATTCTCCTTTCGATGTTGTACATCACTACACTATATTGACACTCCATGTTCCTCTAAGAATTTCGATTTTCAATTCGAAAGGTGCGGTTTTTTCGTATGAGTAACCTCGCATTCGCATGATGTATAATACACACATATACAATATATACATTTACGTCATTTTCTTCCGAAGAGAGAGAGAGAGAGAGAGGGAGAGAGAGAGAGGAACGTTTGGAGGGTAGAATTTCATCGTGCATTCAATCCCCATATCGACGGGAGAGAGAGAGAGAGTGAGAGTGAGAAAAAGAGAATCCTCTTCTACCGAATTCGGGACCCGAGAGAGCGTACATATACAAAAGAGCTCCGAGGGAGCTTTCAATGCTATCGCTCGCCCACTCACTGACTGGCTGGGTATAGCTGCGGGTGTATATTTGTATATATGACCGAGCGACTGCCTGGGCTATCGCGATCGCCTATAGGGAAAGCGAGAGTGTACGCGCATCTGTATGTGTGCTTTTATACGTGAACGTGCGCGCGCGCGAGAGAGAGAGAGAGAGAGAGAGAGAGAGGAAAATAGGAAATGAATCGACCTGCGAGGCACTGGAAATACTGATGGGGGAAACGAGGTGGAGAGAGAGAGAGACAGACAGAGAGAGATTGCATTGAGACGTGTCTTTTATCGTTTTTCCGTTCTCTCTCTCTCTCTCTCTCGTTTTATAAGTACGCGTGAGAAAAGCTACTGGAAGCAGGAAGAAATTGTACAGGGGAGGATATAGATGAAATCGCTATTACAGTGATTAATTTTTTCTCGATTTTTGAGACTGGTCAGGTCGCGTTTTAGGTACGTATCATCCGAGTGACGCTTGTGTGCGCTGTTGTTGTTAAGGGTGTATTACTATAAGGTTTAGCGAGCGGAGTTGGGAGGTAATTGGAAGAAGCTTTCGGTTTATTGGTGGGCGGTAGGAAATCATAGCGGATGATTATTGTTTAAGTTTGATGGCTTAATTAGCGAACTGGTGTGGGAGAATAAAGTGTCCAATTAGGGGTCTTAGTTTTGAGAAAGTTGTATTATTACTATTTGAACGTATTGAGATTATAAGTTCCAAAATAATTCAGCTTAATATTTTAGGTTTTGTTTTAATGTTTTATTAAGATATTAATTTGGGACAAGATTACACTCATCTTCACTTTATCAAAAAGAGCTATCCAACTTTAAATAATTTTATTTTATCGCTCAATGACAAATCTTTATCTAAAGAAATTTTTCCAGGTTATGGAAATTGATCTTCGTTTAGTCTATATTTAAAATTCGTAACAAACATAATATTAACATATTTGATACGCTTATTATTAAAAAACTTTTTAAAGTTCTACTACCATTAGTAATTAAAAAGTAACGTTGCTTTGTTTAGAGATTCACTGTTAACGTTATCAACATATTAACGTAACTGTTAACGTAATCAAGATATTATTATATCTTTATACATCGCTAATTATTCCTACTCTGTCTTATTGATCTGTGATATGATCTCCTTATTCAAATTACCTGATCAATAATATCAAGTAATCAGCATAAAACGTTAAGCTATCTACACTATACTAATCCTTCGTGTGAATGGATTATAGAGATCATGACTACCAGTCTATTCGAGAGAAATTCTGCCAGCTAAGTACTCTATTTGGATATTTTAATTTTATGTTTCAAATTTACAACAACTATTTCAATTGCTAGAGCAGTGTTTGGCTCAGGCGGCAAGGTACTTTCTTCCAAAAACAAACATCGCTTAGGGCTCACGTTCGATTCACCGAAAATGTTTTCCTGATAAACTTAATAATTTTTTTATTCAAAGCAAATGTAACACCACTTTCCGGTACAATTATAAAATTACTACAAATAGGTGTAAAACCTATTTCTTATATTATTCAACTGGTACAAGAAGAAGGCAATGAAATCAATTACTGGTACATATGAGAGCTGAAAATCATTTGTTATAGTTAATATAAGCAATTTAAAATTAGTTTTTACTACTTTAATCATATATGTATTACTTAAATTTTGAAAAGAGTAAATACGTCCGTAAACATTTAATAAAAAAAGGAAATATATAAATATACTATTAATGTGTAATTCTGACGTTCAAATAGCAAATGCATTTAAATTAATGTTTGCAATTATTAACTGATAACTCGTAAGTGATTAACCAACCAGTCGATAACAAGTATGACAATATTAACTAAGCTATATGCATTATTTAGATAGTATTATCTAGTCAATAAGAAGATCATACAATTCAAATATATTTCAAAGCTAATATTAGATGATAAAAGACATTTATTTATATTATCATGATCCTATCGATTTAAATTATTCGTTAAGAGATTTCTTACTCCAATTCACCAAAATTAAAAATGGTTAAGAATACGTTAATCGACTGACGTTATATAACTAACGGTTTCTCCTACACACAAATGTTTCCTAATATTACTCCAACATCATATTGCTTCTTCAAAGAGGAAGCTTTGAAACGGTGAAAAAAAAATTTGAGACTACAAATGTTTAAACTGATATTTTAAGGCGAAATATGTTGAAAATTTTCGTTGGCCAGAAAAATCTGACTGTTACGAACAAATTGGAGGTTAAATATCTTTCTATCAAATTTTTTAATACCTTTTTCTCAAAGAATATTTTATCAACCGACTTGAAATTTAAACCACTTATTAAACTCATTTAATACAAGATTGGATTAAATTTTCAAGAGATTACCTTTTTTAGTTTTTTATAAAAAAGATATTTTGGAAAAAAAGTATCGTTTTCGTTGTCGCGTGATAATCGGAGTAAAAATTATCCAATCGATTTAAAATTTGGCACATATGTACCTTTTGTATATCTTCAGATTGAGTTCAGTGGCCAGAAAAATCTGATGCTTACGAACGAAGATATTGGAGGTTAAATATTGTTTTTAAATATTTTTGATTACCTGTGTCTTAAAGAATATTTAATCAATCAATTTGAAATTTAAACCACTTATTAAACTCATTTAAAACAATGTTAGTTTAATTTTTAAAGAGATTACCTTTATT
Source organism: Torymus texanus (assembly GCA_036873485.1). Taxonomy (NCBI): domain Eukaryota; kingdom Metazoa; phylum Arthropoda; class Insecta; order Hymenoptera; family Torymidae; genus Torymus; species Torymus texanus. The sequence continues at coordinate 777 of JAYJLV010002139.1, read as the reverse complement.
TGTTTTTGGGAAAAAATTTAGAAAAAATTTGCCGAAGACAAATGTTGGAAAATTAAACGTCATCATGATGATTGATATTTCAAGAGTATGATACTCGATTTTTTATAAATAAGAATAAAATTAAAAAAAATAAGTTTAAAAATTACAAAATAATGAAAATACTTTCTTTAAGTTTTAATATATTTGTAATTATTTTGTGCATTATTAAAGATATTAATTTATTAATAATAATTTTTAATATCATTTTTAACGTAAAGAATTTATATATTAGCACAAAAAATTAAGTTTGAGGAAGCTACCTGACAATGAATTAGCAACGGTTTTATTAACTGTAAAAACAAACACATTTAAGCTTTTATCCCAACCAACCAGCGCATACGATTAAGAATCACCTCATATACCTTTCTTCAATAGTATCTAACTCACTAGTCTCAATTCAGCCAATCGAACTCTCTCTTTCTTCTATCAAATTACATTTGCCTGTACGCGCAACGACTCGAACTTGGGCCACAGCTCTCCCGAAATCCAGATTTAAAGCGACCGCTATATATACGCGGGATGCACGCGCACGCGCGTGTTTACCAATTACGATGGGGTGCACGCGGATACTACGCTACCACAGCTATATACTCTACACTGTCGCGCGGGAGCGCGTGGTTAATTGAATTTCTGAGATAGTTCGGCAGAGCCCGAACCCGAGACTACCTCCACCCCAGCCCAAAAAAACTCACAAATTGAAAAAAAAAAATATCATTTTTTAGATTTTAATTTGCTCAT
>JAYJLV010002128.1:0-10469 GCA_036873485.1 Torymus texanus | reverse complement strand
AGACTTATACAGCCACAGCCAGACACACACAAATACAGACATACACAGATACACACACACATATATATATCACTCAGCTATCAGCTAGCGGCGCTTGCGCATTTGTCGTCGTCGCGCCTCGTAAATCGCGCATCGCCGACGCGTATAATCCCGTCGTTGCCGCGTTATCACCTCCTCTTCCGCTGTACACATTTTATATATATATATATATACACACACACACACACACACACACACACACACACACATACACACACACACATATACGCGTAGGTATACGTCGTCGTAAGTGCGCGCATCGATCGGTGCTGCAGCTGCGCGAACGCGGCGCCAGTGCATCATATATGTATAGGGTATAGCCGCGCGTGAGCGAGCGAGTTCAGCATGGTTCGTTCTCTCTCTCTCTCTCTCTCTCTCGTCGTAATCGGTTCGGGAGAGAATTATGCGCGCGAGGACGCGAACTTGGCGTGTTGAACAACCGCTGACTACTGGAGCGGAATACGTAGGTAGTCGGCTGCCACCGCCGCCGCCGCCACCGCCGCGCTCGTACGTGGAATATTCCGTGCAATTTCAGTACGACGACGACGGGGAGTGAAGCAGGGGATGGAGATTATCGTTGATGGTTTAAGTGTCGCTCGTTTTTTAGTTTTGACGTTTTAAAATATACGTGGTTTTTTTATTATCTGACGGATCCTTTCATAATGATAAGAATAAGTTTTCTTTTATGTTATTGGATTAGTTTAGAAAATTATATAGCACTAAGTGTCGAACTTTGTTGGATTAAGTTATTTCAAGACAGTTCAATGTAAATTGATAACTAATTGATCAAATTTTCAACTTCTATCGAATCTGAAGCTATAAATACGTAAAAAGATTTAATAAGTTACTTTACACACTTATTTCCCGATGAATTAACAGTTTACAACCAAATAAAAAAATACAACCTATGTCTTACATAAAAATGAATATCAAATGTTTAATAAAATTTTATCGTACCAAAATATAAAGTCGGTGAACTTCCTCTTATTTCAAACTCCAAAATAACTCTCCGCTAAAAATAACCCATATATAGACATCTAAATTATATCATTAGTATGTACGAAATTAAACGCAGCGTAGTAGAAAACGAATTCGCTAAAGTCCTAATTTGCCTCGAAAGTAACGAATTGTGCTATATATACCTATACGACGCGGAATCAAGCACTTTCACACGTTGCGCGTCGCGGAAAGTCTTCGCGCAGATTTGCAAAGTTCCGAGCCAATTCCGCGTCTTTAATCGTCCAATTAGAAACGGCCGAGTGTACCTCCTTATATGTACATACATATACACACATATACGTACAACCGTCGCGAGTCACGGGTCGTCGAGTTTAACTCGGCGGCAGCGCGCTACACGGAGGTGCAATGATCTCCCCCCGGTTACTCTATACTACTACCAGAACATATATATATAGAACTAGTGAAGAAGTATAAGGCAAGTTTCGTGCACGCGAACGAAGAAAGTTCACCGAGCGAAAGTTTGTGTGCGCGCGCGCTGCCGCGTCGTTACAATTGCACGCCTTTTATAATTAACGGCTTTTAATTGGCTGGCTAGCTCGCGCGCGCGTGCGCATACAGGTTGGATGAGAGAAGAGGGATACGGTTTCTACGGCGTCACCATAATCGCCACCGTCGTAGTCGTATCGCGGATGATTTACGCGAGAATTATACGCGCGTGGACGGTGGCGGTTCGAATATTCAGTAGGGGAAAAAGATTGGCAGAGGCAAAGTTTAGATAAGGGGGTAATGGAGTAATGAGAATTTCAATTAAGTTGTGAGGTTGTGGTTATTTTCGAGGTTGCGAATAAAAGAGGAGGAATTTACGAGCTGCCTGGTAATTGTTTGTTCGAAAAAAAAGATTTTATTTTTAAGTTTTCAATGCATTATTTTGTTAGTGATATGTATTATTTTTTACAGTTATATAGTATTACTTGAAAATGTTCTAATATACTGCAGTGACAATATTATTTGAGATATAAAATCTATCAACGACAATAAATAAATCATTACTAATTTAAAATGCAGTAACAAGACGGACATATAACGCATTTAGACAGCATATGTTATATGACCTTTTCGTTTCTGCATCTTCTATTTATTTTTATTTAATGCGATTCCTACAAGGCATTACGCATTACGTGTTGCAGATATAAATGATGTGACATAAGTGTTATTGTCAACATAAAATCTTTTTATATGAAAGTCGTCAAAATCATTTTTGATGTTTCATTAATAATGAGCACTTTACCCTTTTTAGTCGGACGATATAATATAACATCAACTTTTGATGTTACAATATCTAGCTGTCCCAAAAATTATTTTCGTAGCCTCTCTATAGTTTCTCTCATATTTTTCAACTCTCGGCTGTCTCTCTCATCACGTGTCACCACTTCAACCACATGAGAAACATCATCTCGGAATCTGGCAGCTGTACCTCACTCATGACATCGGAGGCAGTAGCAGCAGCATCAGGTCCTCTCCAGCAGAAAAATACGGCATTCTCCAACTCGGAGCCCTTGAAGCGCATGCGCGTTAGAGCACTGGTCGATACAGCGGTCAATGATTGCCGTGCGCACGTGATAGAGATAGAGAGTGCCGTCAAGGACTGAGTAGCCATCGTCAAAAAGGTACGCGCGACACTCTGTTCTGGGCCACCGACCTTCGCGCATCCCGGCGTGCCTGCGTGCACTACCTGCAACCGGTGATATCTACGTAAGTAGCCTTGTAATCTTGTATCATATAAAATCAGTAGGAATTCACGAGGTCGAGCCTCGCGGTTATTATTGAATTTATTTTCGTGCTGCGTAAGCAGCTGGCGCTGAACGAAACCCTTCGAACCGTATAAAATTTTGAATAAATTGATATAGATATAGTTCAAATAAAAATGTATTTGCGTACAACGTTATTTGAGTCCTTTCCAAAATCGAATTTTTCTTTTTCTCTCCCCCTCGTAATATTTTCCCCTTTAACAATTATATTGGTACAATATAATTTAATATCTATTAGTAACATACATATATTTATCATAAAATTTAAAAATAAACGTTTATTTTTTTCAAACAAACCATTTTCAATGATATTTTTCATTTCTAAATCGGATCGTAAATTCTATTACAGGAAAATCTATATGAGTATTGACAATATAACCGATTTATTCTGTTCAAACATTAAAAAAGAATTCCAACATTAATAAAACTATTCTAGCAAACTATTTTCTATGCAGCTATAATTATATACAGACAGCTAAATTTAACGAGTTTTATTAACTTTCTTATAGGAAAAAACGTTATCTTATAACAAAATGCTTCCAGCTCAAACCACCACTGACCTTCGTTATCTTAACAACAACAAAAATACTCCACCAAACCACATCTGAATTTCCACCACGGAGTTTTCCCGGAACAATCATCAGAACCCACGACGAAATGAAGCGTACAACTCAACGGCAATCAGACAAGTTACACCATACCCACAGCGCGCTGTTCCCTCGTATATACCTCCAAGCGAACCTGCGCGCGTTTCCTTGCTTCGGCAACAGTAGAGCACAATGTCGCGTCAGACCAATGTCGCAATCTAATCAGCGTAAGGGGGCGTCTGTCGTCGGTGCTACGACGATGCTTCTGATGCTTCCTCTCTTCCTCCCTATACATCAATCCAAGCCAAACCGGTGCTACTCGCGTATACCGTCGAGAGACAAAGACGCGTAGCTACCTATATCTATCTACCCGTGAGGATTCACCATCACCACCATACCTTAATATATGCGGCAACTTGCCCTGCGGATAACGAAGTTCACCCCGTAGCCTGTTGTACACATGTATATATATATATATAATACATACACCTGTACAACGCCGGTAGAGATGAGTTTCCCGAGACTTCGATCGGTCCGGGTGGTAAACTTCCATGGAGATTTATTCCTGGAACTGCAGCACCTGGTTGGTTGACGAGCAGTTTGGTTTGGTTGGTTAGCTTTATATTTCCTCTCGTCCTCCCCTTTTTCGATAGGGACATACCGAGCAGCGTGCACAAACCCAGCTGCGTCATCCCTCGAATAGGAGAGGAGCTGGTATTTGAGTATAAGTATTCTATATCTCCGAATGCGCGCAGTGAAGATTTATTGCTGGTGCGTTGGCGTTGTGTTGGGATTTTCGTAGGGAGATTTTGACGTTATTTTCGAGTTTTCCGAAGCTTATAGTCCTGATTTGAATATTGTTTTGACGCATAAAAAACGTGAGGTTTTCGGTTTAAATTTGTGTTTACACGGATGGAAATTAATCGTCGAGGTTATATAAGATTCTTCGAATTTAAACTATTAAACGTTAGAAAGTGTAATTTAGTCTTATCATTGATTTATCTTTAATTTTATAAGTTTTGCCAAAATAACTTTTAGTTTGATCATAATAACTTATTTGAAAATATGGTGGATAATACTATACAAACGAAGTCATTTCAGTCTGTTTACCTATGATAATTTAATAATTAAATAAAATTGTTTATTGCTTGATTAAAAACATCAGTTTGATTACTTATCTTGCGACTTTTCGTATTACAATTTTCTTATCAAATAAGTATCGTATAAGATTATTTTTGTTTTTGTCATTTTTTATCAAAAATTAAAAAAATTTAAGCTTGCTTTTATCATCAAACTATACAATATAATCTACATCTCTGAAATTGGAGAGAAAAAGCTCGCACGTACAGGACATAATGGCAGACCGTGAATTCCACGAACCATTCGCCTACACAAGCTGCGCATTAACTGTGTTTACTTTCTATAGTTCGACTCCCGCTGCTGTATCATTTATACACCCGATCCCTTTAACGAGGAAGATTACCGTCCCGCATCTCGCTGCCCACTACCAACTACGCTGCAAATCAATAACACCGAAGAATACGTGAATTAGAACACTCTTAAAGCCCTCATGAGCGTAGGCAGATATTATACGTCTCTCTCTGTGTGTAACAGCCACGCTATCCATTAAGTAATTTCCAACTGATGAGTCGCTTTATATTCCCATGAAAGCATCCAATAGCGTATAGAAACGTGTATATTATACAATATATATATATACACACACACACACACACACACACACACACACACGCATATATGCATTCTCCATTTCCAGGTCTAACATCCAAGTAATTAATATAGAAAACTCTTCGTTCCTACACGTCACCATGATAAAACATCACAATCCGAAACTTCAAAAGATTGCTCCCTTGTCAGTGTGAGCTACGTCCAAACCAACATAAACAGTAATCTCAAAGACTGAAGAATAACGCGCGTGAGGAAAAAGTCTCACGTTTATAACAGACAACACGCTCGAGGTAAGCTGGCAGCGTCTCAATCAATCCCGACTATATACGCGCAGCCTGGATGTATCTTCGCGCGAATCGCCGAGCTGAATTCTTTCGAAAAGTTCAACGACGCCGCTCGTGCAAGAGAGAGAGACGTCGTTTTCGAGTCTGTATACGCTCGAGTGCCCAAGCTCTGCGCGCGCGCTGCGCCACTTTCCATCCCGGAGTGTCTCATCCGCTGCCTCCTCCACCTACATTGCGCTCAGAAGAGAGAGAGAGAAAGAAAGAAACCCCTCCCGAGAGTTACAGCCGGCTGCGCACGTTTGAATGGCAAACGTGTCGGGTATAGCGTGAGTATATATACAAATAAATTCGCTCGCAGGCAGTTCTGTATATATTGGTATTGATTTTTTGAAGAAAATTTGGTACGCGCGGGTTTATTCGGTTTTCGTTGTTGATGTAATAAGAATGTAAGTAGAATATAGCATCTTTTTTTAAATCAACGAGACTATCGAACAAAGTAAAAGACATTTTACCCTTCCCAAAAAAAACGTACAAGTTATATTATACTAAATATATATCTACAATGGCGTTTTCATGTATAATACATGTAACACAATACGCCAGCGCGTGTAAATTTATCGCATGAATTCCAAGCGTCCAAAATACTATATACTTTCTTCTTACATACACCGCTATGTATATATACATTTGCAAAGTACCGAGAACAATTCGAGCATCAGTGAAATCGAGCTCGCTCTCGCTACTGCTCCTCTTATATATCCCCCGCCCGCACATATATATATATATATATACGAAAATTCTCATAGTCTACACTGTGACAATAAATTCCCGAGTGTCCGGAATCGCTAACCCAATAACCCAGTATAAGAATAGCGCGCTCTATAATCCGACGGGAAAACTTTTCCGGAGCTCGTACGAAGAAGGATAAGATATATGTACGAGGCGCGCGATAAAAGACAGCCGAAAGGATAGACACATATATATATATATATACACATACAGAGAGAATACGATATATGTGGGAAATTCGGTGCTGGAATGCAGCACGCATGTCAATTGACGGAAAGAAAAAGACAGCTGGCTCAAAGGAGCGCCAGGATATATAGATTAAAAGAAGGAGCGATGAGGTGTAGACGCCAAATCGAGTGCGCGAGCGCGCACTGAATTATTTATGCTGGGCCAGTCGGCTGAGTAAAGTACGAGAAGAAGGAGGAATGATAGAACGAGAGTATATGTAATGTAAGTGCTGCGGGAACATGCGCCAGCGATACATCGATTAAGGTCGTTTCATTGACATTTGCAGATTTAAAAGAGCAAGGGGTACGAGATGATTGTTAAATATATGCCTTTTTTGTTTAATGTTGTTATGGTAAGAGTTGGTAATTGTAAAAAAAATGATGTTATAATTTATATGGATTAGTGATTTGTGGATAATCTTTTATGATTATGCTATTAAAATATTGCCAACGATTTAAAAGCCGGAAAGCAACAAATGATGGTTTATACCCAAAATATCCAACAGTATTATTCAAAGACATAAACATGAATATACTTCAAATAACAGCAGCGGGAATACTGCGGATATACACGACCTATTAATTTTAATAATTTGATCATGAGTGGGCTGCGTATTGATTGATCATACGAAATATTCAAATCACGCTTTGTTGAAATTTGTATTATCGTCAATATAGGTATTCACTAACGAGCTTTATAGCCACAAAAATATCCAACGTATATCTGTCCACTTCATGTTTACTAAAAGCTTATACGAATAAACTTCACAAATACTGGAAAATTATTTAATGAAATTCTCTTTAAGCTTTTCGTTCTATTAAATTTATTAATACTATGTAGGCATTAAAAATTTCTTCTACAAAGTTTAAAACGTTTTTGTTATTCCTTAGAAATTACTTAAACTGAATGTAAGGTAAAGTGGAGCTTTTACCACGATTCTTCGTGTCGAATAGTTGACCGAACGTGGCAAAATACTGCGATAGAGATATGTCAGGGAAGAGGAAATGGAGTTGCGGATTTTCTTATAAGAATCTTTTATATTTAGTCATATTGCTCGGCTGTCGTGACTATTGGAAGAAAATTCACATGGGAAATTCGGAAGTATTCGTACTTTTTCCCTATGACTGCATTAAAGCAGGTGATCGATAGAAACTTTTTCTCGTAAACAAAATAATAGCAATATTATACGATAAAATTATAAAAAAATTTAAGATTACTTAAGCCCCTTAAACTACATATTATGGTACAAGTAAAGTTTGATACTCATGTGAGATTAGAAGAAAGTAGAAATTTGATTTCGGTGATATTTCTGCTATTGCAAAACTTTCGATTGAATCCTGTAATAGATGTGAAAGCTTGGCTTAGATGGCAGCTTAAGCATTCTCGAAACGTATTGAATCGCTTTAATCCAGCATTTTTCTCATTGTTTGTAACTTTGTTATACTTTGAAATCTGATTGGTTTCCAAAACACAATTAACTACTGACACCAATATTTTTTAAATTATTATAACATAAATATATACATTTTTCGTTAGAATTATTTTAAATCCTGAACAAAATAAGTATACCCAAAGCTAAAAAACATTTATAATTTCCAAGTCCCTAAAAACTAATAAATTTATCCTGCAAATTAATTTCATATTCAAACTAACAACACTGTCAAGAATAAACTTTCGCATCCAGGAACTTTTTACCGCAGCATTAAACTTTTTAATACCTACACGGACTCATTAAAATTTTTAGCGGTCAACTGTGCCAAACGTACAAGCCGCATAAACGCTTACGCACATATACACATATATACACACGTATATATACTAATATCTCCTTTAACGACAAGGAGCAGCGCCTTAATTAAGCCAAGTCGGACGTAAAATACGACGAATCCACTCCCCTAATAAATAAGAAAAAAAAAAAGAAAAAAGAAAACTCTACAGCGAGAAAGCGCTCGTTGCAACGACGATGAATTTCGCGCTACAGGCGGCGCCCCATAAAGACACCGCGTTTATGCAAATGCTGATAAATCCCGAGAACGTTGCACGCGCATGGTGACATTAAAAGCGCTGATCTAGGTAAAGTAAGCACCGCTGCATCGTAAAGCCAGTTTAGTGATATATAACGACAGACGGCCTCGCAATTCCATCTCTCGAACATCACAGGACGCGCGCGCGCGTGCACGGAGGCCGTTTTGAGATCGCGACCCGTTATATATATATGAACCCGTTTCGACTTCAGAGGACGCAAAGCGCATGGACGGGGAGAATTTCATTTTGCAAGGCTGAGAAAACATTCCGACCTCGGTTTTTTAACGTCTCGAACTTTAGCCCCTGCCGAAATTAAAAAGAAAGAGTTTATCGGTTTGTTCTATGTATAAACATATAATTAAGATAAAGTTTATAACGAAACCGTAATAAGTATGTAAACGAGAAAAATATATATTTTCGTTTTTTGGGGGAGGCTAAAGTCGAGAGCAATGCTAGTTGTACTTACCTTTTTGGTTTTACGAGGCATCTTGCAGCACGACATACTGACATCATTTGGTATGCTCAGTTTATTCATCATTTTTATCCAACTATATACGTGAGTGCCGCGCAGCTATGAGTGCTTCACTCTATGTGCATCGCTTTCCCCGCGCGTTTTACTGTTCAGCCAAGGAGCCGAATTATATCCCATTTTTGCCCGCAGATGCTGACTTTATGGATGCGCCAGTACTACTGCGTTGTAAAGTGTTCAAAGGCAGTTGATGGGTCAAAAGATGGAAATTTCACCAGTGAGAATAATGCTGGTTATTGTGATTTCTTTTTAGATTGTAAATAACGTTTTAAAAGTAACGAAATATAGTCTTGAAAATGTTGTATTTGTAATAATGTCTTGTTATTCATAAATAAATTTATGTTTGCTGTTATAAATTTATTACATATTTTTCTCTCTCAAAGAAGAATCTTTAGAACGTCGAAAAACATTAAAAATACAAAGCGTTTGAGCTTGTTAATAATTTTGAGAGATTTTCATATATATTTTTTTAATTACTTTACTTACCGTTATTAAAAATCATTAAAATGTAATAGAACGCTTCATAATAAAGCATATATAAACTAAGTTTTAGGAAGCGAAACGTCAATTGATTTATATTTGTCTTTTGATGCGTGTGATTAGAAAATACCTTTTTTTAGGATATAAAATTAGGTAATAGGTACAGTAAAAAATTAAAATTTTCATTACTTTCGCACTTATACGAAATACTATACGATAACAGGTACTATACAATTGAATGTACCTTATAATGTATTACACTATATTGACGTTGAATGATCATAAAAATAATTTTTAATTTATTTTCATAATATATTTCCGTAAAGCATGAAAGTATAGTTAAAATAAACGTAGACCCTTATTTTTCACATTCCGTAAATCCTCCATTAAAGTTTCAAAATCAGATGCCAAAGAGTCCAGTGCTCGCTGTTTCCCGACTACGTAAATTTACCAATAATCAATTCCGTTTCGTAAAGGGCTTATCAGGATTTCCCGGTAAGTAAAGAAGGTTCACCTAAAATTAATACGATAATGCGATATATATCCATACACAAAGGCCATATGTTAACTTTGTTCCGATAACAAAGATTAGCTCCCTCAATCTTTACTTACGAAAATCATAATAATATTTTCCTTTTTTCACACGCCAAGCAACCGCGTTGTAAAAATTTTGAAAACCGTTTTCCCCTTAAAAACAACAATTCATTAACAAACAACTTTCAAACCTCATGCAATACATTCGAGAACAAATGTGTCCAACAAATCGGTTTAGTTCATTTCAAATTCTTGGCACAATTGTTTCCATTCCAGCAGTCATCGCAACGCTGAAAATCAGTTACAAACCCCGCAACAAAGGCTCAAACAAAACGCCACCAATCCCAAGTTTCTCCAGCAGAACAACGCGCTCATGCACATACACGTACAACACTCCCCAACAGCCGTCCAAACTGCAATTCCCACCGTTTGTCTTATTCCATTATATATATATATATATACACACACACACACACACACACACACACACACACACACACACACACACACACACACA
>JAYJLV010002117.1:0-10469 GCA_036873485.1 Torymus texanus | reverse complement strand
TCAAAAAAATCGTTTCATAGATAGATAAAAATGGCCAAGAAAAGTATCTAGTTTTTGGCTATTACTGGAGAAACTAGATATTTATTAATCAATTAATGGAATCGATTTCTACCAGGGTAAGAGAATCTTAATTGCGGAGCTCTCGAAATGTCCCAATCGGGGACCCACTAACACAATTGTGTCGCTGATTTTTGGCGTTCACCGTTCAGTCTTCTAAGACTATGAGCAAGTCACATTGATCAATGCACATGCTTCTCAAAATTGAGCAGCTATGCACCAAAACAGATAGAATAGCTTGTTGTTGAATAGCCAACAACAAACTTCTTGGGGCTCCAGGCCACTTAAATTTGATAAAGCTGCATTCTCAAGATTCTCACAATATGACAATTAGCGAAAATTCACTGATTGTCAATTAAAAGTATACTCATGACTTAGAATTAGTGCTGCATTGATTTAAATTTGCAGAGTACGTCAATTGGAGTATTTCTACAACCCTATTACAATTATCTTGTTCATCAATGTATACTTCTCTCTCTCTAATTGAAAAATACCAGAAATATTGATACCAACTCATTTAAACATGCTAATTGCTTTTATTTTTACTCAATAAACTAAATGAACTTGATGTATTCCTAAGAATGCATGTTTTATTAGCGTAGCTCCTCCTGCAGATGACCATCGCTATTTTCATTCACCTACTATCGTTGATGTATGACCGAATGCTCATTCGACGTTGATTGAAGTTTCGCAACCTTCGCCCGCCCCTAAAAAGTTTTCCCGGAGCAGCAGTAGTAGCAGTAGTCATAGTGGCAAAAGTGGCAATTTAGATTCATAACATGGGATACGAATTCATTGGCTACCACGGATGCGAAAACAGCTAGGACAAAATTCACTTTGTTTCTACAAATGCGCCACACGCCAGTGGATCAGAAATACTGTTCTGTTTCATTGTCATCTGGTAGTGTAATAATATAACTTATTTTGTAAAATGAAACAAAAGTTTAGAAACTTTAACGTTTGATAAGACTTGTCGTATATCCATGCGCGCTGCGCGCGCTTCACTTTTTTCATAGAAACGAAATCAACAAATATTTTAGACTTCATTTCTGTACTTTTTATTAACATTATCTTCCAAAAAGCATAATATATTGTTTATACTAAATAACAGATTTGAATTCTAGATGTTGAGGTTAGGAAACAAATCCGAAAAGCATTTATTTTGTAATTAAATTATTGATTTTCTCAAATGAACGTATAAATCATATAATTAATTTCTATATCAAAATAATCATTTTATATCAGAGAACATTTTGAATTTTGACGCTATTCAGACCGACAAAATTGTTGAAATATCTTTTAACGAAAACCTTTTTTACTATCATCAATGACGTATTATTAGTATATATTCGAAACGTGCAAATATAAATTCCAATTTCTTCACAAATTTTCACAGTTCTGTATTAAGGTCGATAGTATGTTCTTGAAAAAAATATTTATAAATAGCAACTTCCTAAAAAGAAACACAGCAGATTGTATTTTCACCGATCGATTTTTAGGTTAGATGACCCTCATTTATCAGTATAAATGCTGGAAACATTAGGCGAAAAGTTAGCTCACAACCGCTATTAGAGTTAATACTCACTGTATATTTTATCATCCTTAAAAGCCTCATCAATAAAGTAAATATTTTTCTAATGGAAAATTGGGAATCCAAAGCAATACATATAAGTTTATTTGCGTAAATGTCTTTGTTACTAATTAATTATCAATAACAATAATTATTACATCAATTCCAAAAATAATATTGTTATTCTATTCTATAACGACTTGTAAAATGGTAACTTATTATATGTAAAACTTTTTTTTTAAGCAATATAATTGTTGTAACTTAGAAAGAAATAAAGGGTTATTTTCAAAACAAAATATTGAAAAATATTGTTATTTTGGTAATGAAAAAATATTCTCATTGTAAATATTATAAGATTCAAAAATACAAAAGTTTTGCATGACATTTATTGTAAAGAATATATAAGAACAAATGTTCTTACTTTGTTTTAGACTAACTATAGTCAAATAATATCAAAATATAGCTTATTTTATATTTCATTCATATATATAGGGTGTGTCAAAAGTCCCGGGATGGCACGATAACTCGGCGGGAATGGGTTTTTAGAAAAAATATTTCAGGTAAAAGTTTTAGGATTTTTCCTGACGGTGACCTTAAATTTGACCTTGACCATGATTGAAAAAAAACTTTTGCCTGAAACATTTTTTCCGAAAATGCGTTTCCGCCGAGTTATCGTGCCGTCCCGGTACTTTTGACACACCCTGTATATATAAAGCAGCTCAATATAATTTCAAGCAAATATATGTAAGTTTTATTTGTTTGGATGTTTTTTTTTCTTTTTGAGAAAGTATTCTTCAGAATGTAAATGAAAACCATAAGTATCCAAACTAATTCAGCTACTGTACGGTGGAACGTGTCGGCCTTCGTTGTTATTTCGTTTCAGATACTGAAGGGGACTCAATAAGTGATGTGCTCAGCTAAATTAAATCAATAGCTCCTATATCCTTCATCAGATTCCTGCCCTAAAATGTTTTGTGGCTGAGTAATAATATATGGGGCATCATTTTTATTGTAAAAAAAGGACTCCCCCTTACATTTGGTCAACCATAGTGGAAAAATCTGAGAAATAACCCCATTTATCATACAGCGCAACTCCACCGAATGGTAATAGGATTGGTTTGGATTGCCCTATATTATATTTTTACAAATAATAATTATGACCAAGCGATTCAAATCTTTTTTAGTTATAAGGATACTACGAAAAAATTATACAGAAACGTAAAATAAAGTTGTCGTTAGTCTTTTGGCTTGTGCTTACTATAGATATTTGTAATTGATCGAGAATATATATGCAGGAAAATGTTATAATAAAAATAAATGTATTTGATTGTAAATGTGAAAAACTTAAATTCTCATTAAAATTATCAAACCAATAATAACTTTTACTATGAATTCTTATAATTTTTAATATATGTACCGTAACAATAGTAAAAATTTATACTGCTATCCGTTTATCCAATAGCTTTAAACAATCGCAGCATTAAAGATTAGTAAATGCAATACAATTTCTTATTACAAAATTAAATCTCCACTTTTATTTCATTGTTCTATAAGTAATTCACAATTAATTAGAATCAATAGATATTGGAGTTCTGTTTAACTATGCTGCAACTTTACTAAGCAGCTTAAATTTTTAAAACAAAGCATTAATGATTTCTTAGACATTTCAACTATATCTTTTATTTGGATTAAATCATAGTTTTGTCTAAACTGCTTTATTTTCTTTAATCTGGTCACCTTTCATTAATATTCCAATGAGCATCAGATTCGACTATAACAATGATAGTATATAATCTCTCTAGAATTAAATCACTACATCAATATCACAATTATGTTCTCATCTTAAATAGTACTTTTCGTTACGAGTACGGTAAATATGATTCTTGAACAAGTGTGAGTTTGTCGTTCAAGCGAAGCGAGGGTGACAATTACACTCGTGTGAGAATCATATTTACTGCACTATAGTATCGAACATTATTTTATGATACTTTGTGCGGTAAGTGCCATTTATAAGGAGGCTTGCGTTTAGTAAGCGTGCGCATAAGCGGTACTTACCATATGGAGTGTATAAAATTATTCACGATATTATTGATTTCTCTTTTCTAGAAGATTCTTTCCAAACTACAGGTTTAATATCTCCTTCTTAGAACCTTCTGCCATTTCGTCTAATTATACAACCTCTCTTCCCTCCTTTAAGGCTTCTATTACGTATTTTACTGCTACGTATAAATTTTATTGTTTATTTTATTATGCTTATTATATTCTTACAAATTTGTGCCATGTTTCCTATCTAGTGAACTAAAAATGACTAAACAGATGCCAGGCTAACTAAACATATGGACGCTCGTATAATGTTATAGGCCTGCTAAATCCTTCTGTAAGTTGTTCTTATTCTGGTCTCAGAATTAAATATCTCACATAGTCACCGCAGACGTGATGTATTGAATAAAGTGTTATGGAAAAAGTATTGTCTTATAAATTTACACATGCAATATGAAACGCAATGCTTAGTTATTGCACACTTTCTTAAGTAAACAAACGGCCAATAATAAATCAGGTCTCAGCGTTATTAATATTTAGGGGTTGTTTCCTGACAAAGGAAGTTTTATAACCGTGAAGAAAAAGTATTCGAAAAAACGTCTTAAAAATATATTGTAAATTATTTGGTGTCGAAATGTACTATTTATAAAAAATGTACGAGTGTGTGAGTGGGATGGGATGTGTACGTAAAGAATCAAAACTTTTATTTTTCTTTTGAGGTGTTGGGAAAATAATGTTATCTGGTTTCAAGATTAGTTTTTTTATATCGTTTGTTCAATTATTATAAATAGTTTTTAATTTTTTATAAACTTTAAAAGCAAGATATTACGTATATAAATTATGCACTTGATGCAGTGTACCATTATTTATAATAAGAAGAAAACTACTTTCTAGATATGTTCACCCCTTAGATATTAATAAAAATATTTTTCATCAACAAGTTAAATATACCTCGAAAATAACAAAAGATATCGCAATACAAAATTTTATACATATGCCTAGAATACATATTTATAATCGGTATTAAACTATTTTAGTTTAACTATTTTTAAAGGAAAAAATTTTTTTATGGATAATGTCGTTTTTATTTTCTAGGAGTAAGTAGGTATAATAAATTGAGTTTATTCTCTCTGAAACTTCTTGAAGTTTATACGTACGCTGAACACGCATTACAATTAAAACTTAAATTTTTACACGAGACGCTCACGCAAGATTAGATCATTTATTATTATAATATAGTTATTGTCGAGTAACTTAACCTAACTTTGCGTGAGTTACGCTTGAAGAAAGAATTAAAATCATTCAGATAGGATTATTTTTACGGTATTTATAACTGTAACATGTAAAGAGATTCTGGTCCTCGGAACCCCTCCAGGTACTATTCAGAGAAATGAAAATTAAGTGGTAAATACAGTAGATAGTTTATATTACAACACTGTTTATTAAGTACACTGGCATGCGAAGCAAAAAAGATAGAGAGAAAGAGAGATAAAGAGAGAGCGGGGGAGAGAGAAATGCTTCTAAAATAAATGGTGTGAAGCTTTTTTATAGCTACATTTACATCTATTGACAGTCTCTTTCCTTAATTACTTATAAATAGTGGAATTACTAATGTGGCCAACTTTCTTTGAATTCAGACTAGTCTTGGTAACTCTTTTATGACTCTGACATTCTGCTGACTAGCGTCAATTGCCATTTCGCTTAAACGCCTATGACTACTTAATTAATGCTTCCATACATAACAACAATGGTTACTGTAAAGTAAGGCAATTTTGATAGAAATGTGAGTTTGTAACACATTTACAATCAGATTCGGTCATTTTCAATGGAAAATTTCTATCCATCTAAGCTGCTATGTGTGAATCATATGTACAACATGACGAAACGCATTGGGTAGCTCAGGGATCAGAGCATTCGTTGTGAAAACGGAAGAATGAATTTCCCACTGATTCACATCGTGTCGATTCTTTATTTAGCCGTCCTTTCTTTATTCATTTATTTGTTAGTTCTCCCCCGTAACAATTGTCGTGGACAATAACATATTGTCGTGGAATATTTTGAAAATACAAAGTGTAATTTTAGTATAGTATTCAACGATGGCAGTAAATATTTTACATTCAGAAATGTATATTTCTCATTGCAAATATAGATGTAAAGGATAAATTATGACTACAAACTTCCATAACGTTTCGAGAACATGAAACGACTAATATTATTCAGAAACCTGATTTTCCGCTAGTCTTGCGGTTTCTCATTACAATACGTTCGCAATAATACACCGTAAAACTACAAACCCAAATAATAAATAATATAAATACTCTTGCATCGTATGGTAATAATATCTATCTCCTAGACAACTAGGTCAACACCTTAATTTCATAAAAACTGAAAGAACGACAAATGTTGAAATGAAAGTGAAGTAAACGTTCACGCCAAATTTTACAAAGATATCTTTCAATCTCTGTCGACTTTATGTCTGACTAGAAAAAATCCGTGATTTACAAAGCGAAAAACGAAGTCAGACGCAAAAAGGTCTCTAATAGCATTCGTGTAGCGCGAGTGCAAAAGTACAGCACACGTAAAAATGCGCAGAAAAATCCGGAGAAACGTTGTAATTTATAACGCGTTTCTATCGCAAGAGCGAGTCCGGTGCAGATTTACAGGCGATTGAAAATTCCAGGGATGCGTTGGGAGAGAGTAGCTTCGGCGTCAGCGGTTTATATTCGCGAAAAGCCACCCCTCTCTCTCTCCTCCTCTTTCTTTCTCTCTTTCGCTTTTACTCTCCCTCTCTTCCTCCCTCTATCTTTCTCTATTTCTCTTCTGCGATTGAAATACATGCCGTGCGTGATCGAACTCCGGTATCTCTTTCCTTTCACGCGCGCGCACAAAATTTCCAGGCGGAGCTGCCGTGACTATTATGACGCTCACAGAGATTGCTGATGTCCCGCGAAGCTTCTAAGTACATACACACACGCACACACGGACACACGTACATAGAAACTCGCACTGCGGAATACTTGAGACGTTAATCCTTTGAGTTACTCCATTTCGAGTCTCGCGCTTCAGGACGCTGAGCTTCAGAACTCTTTTTATATAAAGCCAACCACTTTTTCTTTCCCTCTTTCTCTTTCCACGGGAGAGAGGGTTTTTGTTCTTTTCTTCGCCTACTATTTTTTCTCGCTGACTCTGAGATATTAAGCTTTCTTTCACTCCCCTTCTCTTACAGTGTGATTTAATTAGACTAACCGTCCAGTTGCGTGTAATAAGGGATTTCAACGTTGGGAAAGTTTTCTTCTTTTTCTTCTTTGTATACTACGTCTTCCCCCTTCGTTGTGTGTATTATCGTAGGTACAAGCTTAACTGCGCGAATAAATTAATTATTTGTTATCAACTGAGTGGCAGCTTGTTATCTACTACGCACGCACCCACTTCATTTCAGCTGAGCTTTACACCTTACTTTATTAACTGATTTTCCGTTATCTTGAACTGCGTATCAAGGAAATACAACAAGGCGTAAGTCAGTGAATTAACGGGATGTACCATTCGCGATTCGACGGGAAAGACGAAAAAAGCGTTTATATATTAATAAAAAATCATTATCCGACCTATTTTTACCAACCAATAGTTTTTTCTAAAACATTCTATACATCCGAGAGATTTCCTTCATTCTGAGATTATAAATAAAATCGTTATTTAATGCCCCAGTGAACGATCGATTATCCGGAAATGAATCAACTTCTTGCTTATAAATAGACAGCTTGGCAGTTTTATAGCTATTTTTATAATCATATAATTAATTTAGAATACTTTTAACGTAAATCAATCTGTTCACGTTTAATTTATTAGATTTCCAGGGATGTATATTCTTTGTTAATTCATTTATCATAATTTTTCAGATTTTAATTAACATTATATTTTAATTACAATTTCTTCGGATTCAATTTTTATTTGCTTATTGCCTATTAAAGCATATAAGTTTTAGTTATTATTATGTAAAATTTTGTTGGCATCTTATCAAAATCACTAAAATAAATTAAACAAAACCTAACTCAAATTTTCACTAATCAGAGGCTGACGACTTTTTTTCTTGAAGATAATAATACTAAAGTAGCATATTATTTCCTTTTTCGTGCGATATTTCAATATCATCATTCTGTTTCTACCATCTTTGTAAATAACAGATGAAGAAAATGTATAGTTTGAAAATACTTCCAACATAATGATTTGATGAATTGTGTAACTATCTTTAATATCAACATTAAGATGAAAAAATATAAAATGATTTTTCGAAAACATGATTAATTTATACAATTTTTTATGTAAATTTTTATCAAAGCAGATCATGCACACTAAGTTATTCGTACTCGTATTATTCTGTTTTAAAAATTCAAACCCATCAGTAAACCTCTCACACTGTTCCCATGACATACACATACTTTCTCCATCAGAGAAGATTAAATCGACCTTCCCCCTTGCGTACTCCCTACTCCAATCCACTTTAGTCACTTATCACGTTCGCAGAGCTTAAAAAATGAACCACCCTCTCGTTTGACTTTCAGATTGGCGAGATCAGCGGTGGAGGAGACATACGAGAATTCGAAACATTTCGACATCACGTATATGACGATCATTTGGCTGGCCTTCTTACCCGGACTCATAATTCCGGGTCTATACGCCTCCTGGCAGATGAGCAGGTGAGTGCTCCATACGATATGCTATTGTCTTCCCTCAATGTTGGCGTAATGCTAGGAAAGCGTCAACGACCCTTTTAAAGAAAAAAGTATGCGCACCCACGCGCTCAAGGACATCACAATAATATAAGGGCGGGGTGTGAGCTGAATGAGACGAACAAGCGTGAAAATTACGAGTACCTACGGAATATCAATCTCCCGCGAGCTGAAATCTTCCATCCGCGCGAAAATACACACAAATGTGCGTGCACACAGTTAACAGGCACGCATACACATACACATACCAACACACAAAGACACACAGTAGAGGCACAAAAAACGTCAAAAATGACGAGAGGAAAGCAGTAAAGAAAGTAGGAGCAAAAAGTGCAAGGGAGAAAGTGACAGGGACATGCAGAGAGTGAGAGGAAGAGAGAGAGAGAGAGAGAGAGGGCGAAAGAGGGAAAAGAGAGTGAGAGTAGACGCGAAAGCTCGCGAAAAGTAGGTCGAGAACCCACGTGAGCGCTTGTGACCAGGCCGAGGTACAGTCTTAAGTTGCGCGCGTTTGATTACGCAGATACATATTATAGAACATTGCTGGACTACAAAAATGATAAAAAATTTGAATTAAGAATCTGTGTTATTCTGCGAAAAATTAGTAGTTCCAGTCCCATGGTTAGAACAGTATTATTGGTCTACTCAATGACAAAGACAGCGGATTGCAATGTTGTTGTCGTTTTCGTTATACAATTATGACAGCTTTAATGAAATTTAAAATGAAATTCTCATGGAGCATAATTAATATTACGAGCAATGCTTCACAAAGAAAATGTCAATAAAATTTTGAACTCATAGGCTCATGTCTCCACGTGTCACCAATTATTCGATAGCATATGCCGAGCGTATTTTCCAATTAGAGGGATGTTAAATATTGACACAATCCCTATATTATCCACGTTACGCTTCTTATTTTTTAATTAATTGTTAAATTTTATATGAGTACTTAAAGAGACCTAACGGATAATTTCAAGGTATCCGTCTGAATGAAAACTATTTTTATAACGATACTATTTAATTTTATTCTTTAATATGGAAAACTTATAGAAGATATTATTGTACTTATTAAGACAATTTTTTAAATATAGTTTTCATATAACGGCGTATGCTCCCATTTTTAATAAATGTTTAAAAATTAATGCAACAAATAAAAAGTACGGCATCGGTAAAGATGGAATCGCCACGGCTCTTCATAACGCCTTAACAAATTCATTATTTTCCACAGAAAGGTTTCAACTCCCGCAATGACGATATTCGGTTGAAATTTAACGATGACCGGCATAGGCGCGCGTGAACTATATTAATGTGACATTTGAATTTCAAATGAGGGAAAAATTTCATTGTACGAGAGCAATGGAGAGCGAATGACGAGGGGATAAGAGACAGAGATAAAGTAGTAAAACTCGTTATCGAATTCATTTTTCGTCACCTCAACTCAAGTTCTGTAATTGAGTATTCTCGCAACGTCTAGCGTAAAACAACCGCTCAGAGGATTAAGGCGGATGAGTCTCGAGTTCATGTATACGAGAGCGGGCATTAAAATCTCGTCCGATCATGTGTAACCTTCACGTTCCCCTGTCCCTTTTATGTACTTTCTCACTCCCCATCCACACATCCCTCTCTCTCTTCTCTTCTCTTCTCTTTTTCTCGTGTTTCCTCGCGTTCATCCTGTTTCTCACTGACACCTTTGTATGCGATTTGAATTTATGTCGAAGATTTGCAAACCGCGTTTCATGAAATATGCAAAATGATAAACGAGAGAAATGCCAGATTTCTGGAAAATAACAATAAATAATGCAATTGTAAAATAAATGTTGACCATGTAAATAAAATTATTAATATTGTGTTGATTTTAATCTACATATGAATAAATATAGATTCATTGCAGCGTTGTTTTCTACGAATAAGGCAAAACTACGTTGAATTTTCCAAAAAGATGTACAATACATGAACTTGGCTAATAGTTATGGGTATTCCGAAATGAAATATGATATAATATTTACTGATAAGAATTTTTACATCGGTCTTACAGTCTTATACATTAAATTACTTAATATTAATGGCAGTCAGATTGC
>JAYJLV010002106.1:0-10471 GCA_036873485.1 Torymus texanus | reverse complement strand
TGAATACAAAAATTTCTACATCGGTTAGTACTAAAACTTATTATTTTAGCGTTTAACTCAGGCTGGCCCCCTTAAAACACATTTTTATATATATAACGACGGATGGGTCAGTGTGTGAGTAACTACGAAAGTTTCTTTTTTTCTACTGGGTTTACAAGGTTCGGATGTTCGAAAATTGTTTTAGTGTATTGTGAGTAATTTGTATAATGTATTTCTCAATTCGAGTGACTCCTGGTATTTCTGGATAAAGTTTATATGATCGATGATATTTTTAAGTACTGTTAAATAAAAATGTTCCAGCCAATGACAAATTTATGTGACATTTATTGCTAATTGAACCTTTTGATTCAATAAAGAGAGTGTATATTAAGTTTCGTTCCATCTTTAGAGTCTAACGCTTTTTATTATGGCTGCGCCGCGGGAGCTATATGTTAAAATTTAATATAAGTCTTTTATTGCAGCGGGGTTCGAATCGACGTCTTGGAGAATCGATTAAGATACATCAATCGACGAAATGTTGCGCAAGGGGTAGTATTAATCGGTCGTGCTCTTAATTTATTAGGACAATTGGTTGTCTTAACCCTTTCCTAATGCGATAATATCCGTATCTATTGGTCATTGTTTCCAGGAAATTTCGGATGAAAACTCATAATTAATGATTTATCTTCTAACATTAATACTTTAATTGCATCAGGATACAACTTAATGTTAATAAAAATTATTTTTTTTTTATTTTCCTCGAAACGTTTTTGAATAATAGCTTGTAATAACTATTCGATTCGTTATATCAAACAGACGTCATTCTACGATTTCCCGCCACGTTAATCATCGATTAATATGAGAATCATTATTTTTCTTAGTTTTTAATAATATAATTCTCTCTATTTTTGCCTCAACTTCATTTGTCAATTAATTAACTCCTTTTGATCACTCCCCGCATCATCTTTATCTACACTCGACGTTTCTTTATATCCTCACTCTCTCTCCATCCATACGTCTTTTTCTTCAAATTGCCCAACAACGTGTATATATAAGCTAATCTACTTATTTATCGATATCTACAACCAATTTCGTCTGTATTTTATATACGTATTCCATTATTTATTTCTCAAAGCCGCTTTGTCATCCAAAAACTTTACCCTCAACCCTCTCAAACTCACACGCTCACTCTTCTATATAGCAACTCCCTTCAAATTAACAAACTTCAAGATCATCGCTCTCTTACACCAGAATTTTTTCTCCCTATCACACTCCTCCTCTTGCACAGGCCAACGTCGAGGTTATCGCTCTCCCTCACTTTCTTTCTTCTTCTCTCACTCGCCACTCGACCGCCACTTAAATATATATATATACACAACGCATACAACACACAAACATCAGACGCACGTTTGTTGCCTTATACATACACTACGCGAAGGGACTTCGATAGGGTCTTGGAGAAAAGTCTCGATTGGATCAGCTGACACACACACACGCGCGTATACAAGCTGCTATAATAAGAAAACAAGCGTAATGCGCGTGCTTGCTACACGTGCGCCAGATTATGCATTAGTATAAGCGTAAATACTTGCCTGAGCTTTTCTCGCGTATATGTATAGGTATATGTACGTGAGTGTTTTCTGTACGTAAGGACGTTCGATTTTCAATCACCTTGTGCTGTTATGCGAGGTTTTTCTCCTTTCTTATAATGCGTGTGCGTGTTGACTTCTCGCGCGATCGCTATGAATGTATTTATATGAGTGTGGCTATTGAGGTAGACGCGTATAAGGAGTGGAGTTTCAGTTTGCGCTACGTTGGAGAGTTGAATGCGTCAAGAAAAATGTATTTTTCATATATACGTGCGTGTCGTGTATAAGAACGTTTAAGGAATAAAATGATCAGGTTTGATTACGATTTATATAAAAAAAAACTTAAACAAATGTAGTAATAACAATAGTTTTAATTGCAAATAAATAAATGTAATAAAGACAGGTATTTCATTAAATTCAAGAACACATCGTTACGTTCTATAGTATATACTGTTGAGAAACGTATATATATATTTGCTCTCCGAATAATAATCTGTTATTTTTTTGCTTCTAAAGAATTATACACTTAATAGACCACATATATTTCCTTACTAATTATACGCGAACTGCATAAAACATTCAGCACACGGTCATAATTAAATCAAGAAACAATTAACAAACTTGTAAAAAGCAACTCAATATATATCTCGCACTATTATTTATCAAACCAACATTTTAACCTTACGATAAAACTGTATACTTTCAAAGTCACAAACTCAATTTGTCACTCATCTTATCTCCGCACTATATGCGTCGAACAGATTAAAACTGTCCGCGTCTCGCGCGCTAGCAAATCTCGTTTACCTGCGCGTGCGACCTACGTGTATTATAAGCGCTCACCCAGGTGGTATGGTGACCGTAACAAATGCTATACTTATATACCTTTGACTTCAAAGCCACGTAAGCCGCGTATATATGTATATACGATACGCTTATGTTCTCTGAATCATATATAAACTTTTGAGGTTGGGCCCTAAATCCTTGAGAAATCTTATAACCCACCGTTTCTCTTTCGATTCATCCGCAACCTCTAATTCGCTCTGGTGATGAGATTGCTCATGATACATTCCAACCCGAAAAAAAAAATGAAAATCGATAACGGAATTCCCCCGATTGTATGTCTATTAAAATTCCATTTCGTCAGTGTTGTATATAATGCATATAGCGAGTATTTACAACCGTGAAATCCGCTTCGTAATATAAACGATGAGTCAGAGACGCCGCTCATAGCTATCTGTATAGGATATAAAAAAGACACACAAGAATAAGCGAGAGATGACAGGTAGCGATTCACCTTTCCGTGAAAATTTTCATACGCGCAAAACCGGATTGTAATCGCATGTGAGCGATAAACTGAGACACGACGCATACCATTCCATCCGAGAACAAAAGCTACGCGATTGCTCGTTATACACATACGTTATAAACTGTCGTCAATCCTAGAAAAAGAAAAACTACAGGTGCATGCGCTTAATATTTTTTTAACGACAGAGATATATAAGTCGTCGAGACAGACCGATTAGGTGTATATATATAATAACAGTGGTGAGTGCGCGCCTGCGCGTACGTATAATACGCGCGATCTTTTAAATGAATTATGAATCACACATGTGCGGTTTCACGACAGTTTTCTCCTCGCACGTGGTTCTGTATAACGTGTATATATGCGTATACACGTGAGAATGTGTGTATATATATATATATGTATGCGTCCGAATGAGACCTTAATTTTTGTCGATTGCGAAAACGCTTGCAGCTGTGCCCGTATTATACACACACGGAAAAAAGAGAATATACGTTCTTGCAGCATATATATATGCTACGTAGAAATCCTTCGTCTAATTTGGTTAATGCGATTGATTGATTTATATACGCACGCGCGCGCGTTCCAGTTTGCAACTGTACGTACATACGTACGTGTTCTTTTTTTTCGTTACAGTATTGTATATACGTTATATAGGATTGAGTAATAGAATAATTCAACTGCAGATTCTTCGCGTAGATATATAGTATATTGTGCGAAGTGTTTTTCTCTATATCCATCATGGTTGTATATATAGTATAACTGAATTTACAAGGATTTTACGCAACAGTACGTAAAGACGTGAAAAACATGGTTAGCAATGCAAACGACGGGAGAAAATTTCGCGTGTATTAAGCGAAAGCATCACTTACATATATAAGTAATCTTACTCATCGGCCACAACATTAACCACCTATAGTTGAGAAATTCTAATTACGTTTTTCCATCTATTCATCCTATATATATTCTAACTCTATTCGCCAACTAACATATACATATAATATACCGAAAGCAAAACACGCGCAAGAGTTACATCACGCGCAAATCACTCCCATCGGAGTATGAAGCGAGACACATACAAGCTTGTTATCTGGCTCGTATGTATATATATACGATCCTTTCTCAT
Source organism: Torymus texanus (assembly GCA_036873485.1). Taxonomy (NCBI): domain Eukaryota; kingdom Metazoa; phylum Arthropoda; class Insecta; order Hymenoptera; family Torymidae; genus Torymus; species Torymus texanus. Next base: position 6,474 of record JAYJLV010002106.1, on the reverse strand, counting down.
GCTAAAAACTATCGCAGGCGTACCTACGCATTCGTTTTACACAAAACACAGACATCACGGGGACGGGAGGCCTAAAAATAACCGGTATAGAACGTAATAAAAAAAAAATCGCAAAAAAAAAAATTAGTATTCGACTGTACACTATACAACCAGCACAGAGGATAACATATATATGTATACGGTTATATAGACAGTTCGGTTCTTGGCATGCGAAACGCGCGGCCACATGCGCGCGTTGGATCCGCCCGCTGTTTGAATTTCAATTTCCCTCGATTGTTTGCCTTATGCGCCGGCGCAGACGCAGAATATGTATATATAGGTACGAGGCAAGCGTAGAGGGCGAAATTCGAAGCGCAAACCGATTTGCATTAGCCCGAGGGAGTTTCTCCATAGTACTGTTGTAACGCAGAGGGAGAGAGAGAGAAAATCGTCTTTTGAACGGTCGCCCGTGTAATTGCACCACGTGTATATATAGGCGCATGATGCGGAAGAAAATGCGCGCATGTATACGCAAGTGTGTATATAATGTAGTGGTTGAACCGGTATATCGGTTTCTTTAGTTTTCGATGATGATAGCTGCGCTGAGACTTTTTTCTTACAACAACAGCAGAAACGTAAGAGTATATAGATGTGTATGTGTGTGTTATGATGATAAGGGCCAGTCGATTGGAGCGCGGAACGAGCGATAATACAGAGAGATGAAGGGAGAGGGAGGAGGAATATGGGGCATGAGCTTTCTAAAAATACATTCGCTGCTGTTTTATTGGTGAGAGTGAAGTATTATATGGGCATATATAACGAGCAAGTGCAACACACGCGCGTGTATGTACGTAATCGAAAGAATTTTTTTGAAGATTTATTATATAGATGTGGTATCTAAACATGTGTGTGTGTGTGTGTATGTATGACCGGGGTGATCACGTAATAGAACGACGAGGTGCTTGGCAATGCGTAAGTAAGAGTGCATGCCGAGACAGCGAGAGCACAAGAAAGATTCACCGAGAGGTTACGTGTATATGTATATGATAAAGTCTTATGTATATTGTACACCTACGTCTTCTTTAATAAACTTAATATTAAACGTATCTATACTTTTTTATATACTATATACAATTTTATAAAATGTAACCGTTAAAAAACCATGGAAAACTAAAGAACAAAAAAAAAAGAAAAACTACCTGCACCGTGAGCAAATATTAACACACCGCGCGTGCTTTCTTTCACTCTCTTCACTATACTCTCTGTACGTGTCAAGAGCTTCCGTACATATATATATTCGCACGTACTTCAACCAGTCGCACATATATACACTGTTAGTCTCGCATCCTCGCTTGTTTCGCTCAAAAAAAAAAAAGGTAAAAAAAAACCAGGGCCAGCACATTATACACTCGCACTTCCCGTCTATGCAATTGTCCATTACATAAACACACTTGCGGACACTCTCCGCACGCGCACGCGGCAGTGCATAACGAATCCGAAAGAGAAATCGCACGACCGGTATATACTCCCATTGTGTATATATACACATATACACACCATACGATCTATCGTTACAATCATAATATACGCATATATACATACCGGTGTGGTCCCACGCGCTATTCCAATCACAACAACAACAACAATAAACTCACACACGCGTATATAGTATAGTAGTGATAATAACAAATCGTCGTACCATCTGGACCATAGCTTCTGTATATAATATTATATCCTCGTCTTCTTCAAAATCCAAACCAATGAGTTTCTGTGTATATGTATATGTATATATGTACTATTATACTTAAACAGTACCAACAACCAAGAGATATATATAAATATAAACACCTCAACCGTACGCGCACCTGTACCCACGGGTTTACCCGGTCCGACTGTATAAGTCTGCTGTTAGCTCGTCGAGTAATATAGCGCTGCTATATACGCGCGCATGATTCGATTCGCGCGCCGCGACGCAAACACATGTATATATATATATATATATATATATATTTCGTTCGTTCGCGTTCTCTTCACCGCGCCGCGCGTTGAGATGCTCTCGCCACGCGCGCGATTACACGCTCACTGCGCGCGCGGCCACCGCTGCTGCACAGCTTGGGCTATATAGTAGTCGATTCTGACTCTTAACGACGCGCGGCGAGTGAGTGAGTGAGTGAGAGAGAGAGAGAGAAAGAGACTTAAGGGTGGGGATTCCACCGAGAGATTATATATATTATGCGTGTGTGTGTGTGCGTGCGTGCGTGTGTGTGTGTGTGTGTGTGTGTGTGTGTGTGTGTGTGTGTGTATATATATATATATTCGCGCGAAACTTTCACCGTGGGAGGTGCGTGTGGGGGATTCTTTTCGGCGAAGGTGGTCGCTGTTTTGGGTGGGCGGTTTTACCGTGTATATGTATATGTATATATATATAGGAGGTTTAGGTTTCAGGTGATTATAAGCGTACAGGCGCGTGCAGGTTTATATAGCATACGGGTTCTGGAGAACGCGGATTTTGGATGCGGGTAAAGGGATCGGGGTTTATTGCGGTATTGGTAGTATGTATATATTGCGGGTTTTGGTTGTTGCAGAGTTTTGGAATGGAAAAGTATATAAGAGGTGTAAGTAAATAGAAATGATTTTTAGTAAATAAAAAAAACTATTTGTAGTTTTTATATGTAACTAATGTTCTACCAGTATAAGAATTTTTAATGTATGTATGTACAACTAATTAAAATGCCATCGAGCTGGTAATTAATGCTCCATTCTAAATATTGGAGTAACCACATTCTGTATATCTTTTGGAATGCAAAACGAAAAGCTTTCTACGGTGCATTAAAATTCCATTGGTGACGTTTATATATTCATTATATAGCTGCTTAATTGGTATAATTATAGAGTATATATACGTATGTATGATTTGTATAAGAACCAGACTTACGTTGTTTAGACAAGATCGTAAACACGTCGCGAGCTTTTAAGAAACTACAGTTCTCTGATTTAAAAATAAGAATACTCCCTGGGGGTAGCGCTGTATATTTTATCTCACTCGCGAGGCGGAAGATCTGTCAACGAGTAAACAACTCCTTCTGCGGGTTTGACAACAAATTTTTCAAAAAAATCAATCGTCGTTGTTTAGAATTAGGATTTTTGCAAATAAATCACGATAAGGTTGATCGAGGCCTTATGAGCCTTACTTGCGCGAGTCGAAGAAAAAAAAAAAAAATTTTCGAGATAGATTATTTACCTGTGTTTACACAATTCATAATTGTTATCTATGACTTATAGAGACGGAAAATGTTTTCTATATAAGCATATATCATATCGACGATAACGCGTCTAAATTGAGGTCCCATGTCGTTTTTTCTTCTTCTTTAATATAGAAATTTTGAATCATCGGCAAGCAAATATTTGTCGCCGCGATCACAAGTGCGCGACGTCACGATATTACACTCGTATATAACAAATTAAAACTCTGACACACATTTACCTTATACTTCATGAATCTTCTCTCCTATCATCCACATACAGTATTTTTGCAACCAACAACGCGATTTCCAATTTACCTATTAAATACTCAGAAAACTACCCGCTTTTTTCCTTATATCACATCCACCTATAACTTATTCCTTCCTCATTCCAAAGACCTCCGTCGAAGGCACTTTTCCCGCTATCAACAACCTCCTTCCGTTCTCAACACTGTCAAACCAACTAAAAGCCAAACACCGCCAACGTATATTTTTCCCAAAAAACCTTATACCACAACCCCATGCCTGCATCTACAATATATACCCATAGAAAGAGCATTTAAAAAAAGCCTTAGTCCCCACCACTCAAAGGCCTCACGCGTCGCATGCGCCACCGGATTTCCATTAGCTTATACAGATACACATATACACACACAAACGCCGTCGCCGCTGCTGCCGCCACTGCTGTCGTTGACGCCGCTCGTAAATCGTCTAGCGCAAATGTACACGAGCACCGTAAGTATATAGTATATAGTGGAGACGGCGCCTTATACACTCAACGACGACACGTCATATATGCCTCGTAACTGCACGTATGTGTGTGTGTGTGTAAGTATATATAATGTGCGTGTGACTGGCGGTCGCGTCATCATTGCAACGACGAGTTCTTCGCGCGCGAATTCCTTCCCCGTGACCTGGCTTTTGCCTTCCTCTCCTTCTCCTCCTCTTAGTTGAGAGAGGGCCACTTAAAAACGAGAGGAATTATGAGAGCACGCGCTTCTTCGTTTTCCGCGTTATCCTTTATTGCCCCTTTCCGCTCGAGAGTAAGTATAAGAGAGAAGAGGGACTTTTGTTTGTGTCTCTCTCTTTCTCTCTCGCGAGCGGCATGGCCAAGAGCTGACTTTGCGCGCAAAAGTTTGCTTCTCAAGGGCTTTGCCGACGTGGATTCGCACTTTGTTTCGTGCGCCGCTGGCTTGATTCAGAGTATAGTATAGATAGAGGCTTTTGTAATAGGAGGGATATAACACGGGATATATAGTTGCGAGGGAGTCTTTCGTGATCCGAATTAATTTGTTTCATTAGTGATTCGTATATATGCGTTGATGTGAATGTTGAGAGATGTTTACAGGATGATGTGATTCTGTGCAGTTAATGTATATGATTATTTCCAATGTCTTGTGTGTTGTCGGGATGAGAGTGTGACATTGAGTTCAATTTAATTTATATATATATATATATATATATATATATCACACACACACCCTAATGATTGTAATAGTTGTTGATTCATTATTATCTTTGTAATGGTAATAAATTAACGTATCGGGAAAAAATAAGATATCGGTAAATTACTATATAACTTTACAATTAAAAGACCGTAAATATATCATGATGTGCGAATAAATACTTATTTTAATAACAATAACATTAATTAGAAATGTTAACCATAAATTACCTATTTAACGTTAACTTTATAGCTAAGAAGTATATTTTAATTTTATCTGATAAGTAATATACCAATTTAAACCATAAAGTTTTGCATTTATATTTGAGTGTTATTTAAACTATTAATAATACTTCTAAGTACCTTGTTATATTATTAAATAATTATTTTAATTAAAAATACTTCCATTATCAATAAAATATTATTATTGATTGCAAGAGTACGTGCACTGTTTATTATAATTTTATTTTTTAAAGAAACAAAGAAATGCTTTGTTATAGCACTGTTTATATTCATTATTTTAATACATACACGGAGAAAAATGATGTAGGAAAAATTCTATTTTTTATAGTAGCGGAGGGACAGACTCATTTTCACATAAAAATTACTGCAGTATATAGTAAAAATTGCTACTTACTTTAGAATTTTTACAATACAAATAGCAATTTTTACTATAATTTATAGTAATTTTCATGAGAATTTGAGTCTGTCCCACGGCTACTATCACAAATAGTAATTTTTCCTACATCATTTTTCTCCGTGTAATATTTAAAAGTTTCTTTTACATAAGCCTGTCTAAATTCGATAAAGCTAATAAAAGACACACAATAAAACTCATTAAAACACGCATTAAGTAGTGAAATATGGATAATTTTTTTATATAAAAAATTTATTGAAAGTACAAGAAGAATCGATTAAAAATATTTCTGAAGAAGTTGGTTAGTAAACCAAGTGCTCAAGATCTGTTTTTAAAACGAATTCATTAAATAAAAGAATAGTGTCAGATAGCGTCTATATATTCTGATTAAGCTCATTTTTCAACATGGAAACATTATCGATATACTATGTAATGAAATCACTCGAATAAATTCAGAAGATATAGTTTTTAGGGACTACCACTACTCGGAAAAGCCTTATATTTAAATAGTTTATTATATAAACATTTTTTCATCCAAACAGAGTTCATTTTAAGCGTTTTCGGAAATGTATGCATATCTGTAAAATCGTGCGTAATCAAGTTCCTCGATTATCTCAGCGACAATTGGACGGATACAAACAAATTTTGGACAAGTTACTTATCTACTTATAAGTACCGGAAAGTCCTATATTGAGTGTAATCCGTTGCAGAATAAGAAAATTTCAGGGCAAATAAAAATTTGATCTCACTCACCAGGTGAACTAGAGAGAAGTTTTTTTTTTAAATTCAACTTTTAATAAGCTTGCGCGTATTAGTTTTCATTATTTTATTTTTTTTTTGCTTCCTCATAGAGGAAGCTTTGTAACGGTGAAAAAAATTTCAAAAAAAACAATGTTCAATAAGATGTTGTATGGCGATATATGTGTATATTATTTGATTCTAGTGATTTTTGTTTTCGTGGATGTATGTATGTGTGTGTGTGTGTGTGTGTGTGTATATATTTCAACTCTTCACATCTCTGAAACGAATCAACCGATTTTCGTCGGGTAAAGCTTATTCTCTTCGTCTCACGGGAAAATAAAGGTACCCTAATGGATTTGAGATTTTATTGATTTTCTGTTGTTTTATAACCAAAAAACGATTTTGAATTTTTAGTTTTTTCGATTTTTTCA
>JAYJLV010002096.1:0-10473 GCA_036873485.1 Torymus texanus | reverse complement strand
ATTTAGTTTCTGAATTTACTCTAATAAAATTATAATTATCAATAATTAATTCTGAATCATTTATATCGTCAGTTACTAGAGCTTCTGTTAAACAAACTGCTAAAGGTTTCGTCTTTATTATTAATTCTTCAATCTCGTCTTTATGCGCTAAAAAACTTAGCGCATAAAGCTAAAAAAAGAGAGAAAGAGAGAGAGAGAGAGAGAGAGAGAGAGAGAGAGAGAGAGAGAGAGAGCAGGCCAGCTCAAACGTAAGTAGCGTACTATTGTAATTGCCGCGTAGGTATTGCGGGCGAGCGGCTCCGTTTATAATACCGCTGCTGCTTATATCAAGACAAACAGCCGTGGACGTGCGTGCGGCCATTTCGTGGGATTTCTGTGCGTTTCCCTTTGTGATTGGATTCTTCTAAGGAATAAACCTTTTAGTTTTCGCAGTTTTACTTATTGAGTCACGCGTTCTTATTTTCGCATACCCGTTCCATGAATTTATTCCCGAATACCGCCCTCTACCGTTTTTTAGCTGCAGCAGCTAGTCGCAGGCACCGCCTCCGAGGGGAACATCGGTATCGGGAAAGGTAAGGTTAGATTCAAAAACGCTTTATCATCAAGGCGGTGTTGTACGGGAGAATCGACTGCTACGATGAGGGCTAGGCGGTAGCCAGCAGCTGAGAGTACCCGTGCGGTATATATTACTCTCTTCTGGTTAACCAGGGAGGTCTAATATCTCGCTCTGCACGACCTCGTTACAACTAACGCCCGGCGGACTAATGAAAACACGATAAATAGGGGGACCGGTTAATTAAATTTTATAGCCACATAAAATTATGTATTTGAACGTAATACTTGCGAAACAGGTCGAGACTCGCGTTGTGGTACTGTTTATGTTGACAGTGTGTGCAAGGTGACCAACTAGTGGCTCACAACATTGCTTGGGAGATTAATACCTGGCTTGCACGTATATCTGCGTAGCTAAGAACATTGCTTGTAAAGACTGAGCAGCTATTGACTTTATTTAGCGAGGGAACGAAGGAGAAAAATAGTAATTGAGTATTATGTAATATTATCTATTTATTCAGGAAAATTTTTTTTTTTTCATTTGCGTTTTCTCCCTCTTCTGGCGATAGGTGCACGGCGAGGTTACCAATGGATGTTCCATTGGCTAAAAAAGTCGGGACACCGGAGTTAATATCTATAAATTCACCGTAATAAAAGATCGAGATTTTATAACAAGGTAACGCGGTTAATTTTGGTTTGCGCACGCGCATTTGTATTTCGCAGATAATTATTGTAATTACGCGCTGATTTTCTTTTATTGTGCACCAGGTGGCTCGAATCACGTACACGGGGTACGCAAACATTGTATAAGACAACGAACGATAACCCCGAAGCAAGGGTTCACTAGCGACTTTTAATTTTTAGGTTTTGGTTTTGCGTACGAATAGCAAGCCACTAGTTGGAAGTCCGTTATCATTGGAATCAGTAGTAATCCAGTAGGTACCTTGTAAAGGATACCACTGGCAGTGCAAAAGCACAGTAAATCAATGGGGGAATTACGTAATATTACCTTACACACACACATCCATTGCAAGCGCACCATGTCTGACAGCGTCGAAGAAGCCGTGTAAGATTGTCTTTCTCACCAAGCGAGGTGGAAGACTACCTGACGCAACTGGAGTGGAAGCGACAGAGTTCCCTGTTCCGCAAATTGGACAGGTAGAGTAGATGAGTGCTGGGCATATATGCCGCATCTGTCTTCCAGAAGCCATCTGAGGCAGGCGACGCACTAAACAGGCGGAAAACGCTAATAGAAAGCGTGTTGCGTGAAATCTTGGAAGAAGACGACGGCAACTTCGTAAAAGCGTCCATCTGGGAAGAACAAATTGGATAGGTTGAGTAAGTGGATGCTGGACATATACGCCGCATCTATCTTCCAGGAGCCAGCTGAGGCAGGCGACGCACTAAACAGGCGGAAAACGCTAAGAGAAAGCGTGTTGCGTAAAATCCTGGAAGAAGACGCAGTACTACGAAGCGAACCAGGTACCCAAGGGGCAGATGAGGTAGTGAGAAATTACATCACCTGCCTCATCGCGATAATAAGGAAAATATCGCCACCCCCTAGCGCTGAACAGCAGTTGGATCAGCTGCATCGGAATCTGCGGTCTCAACTACAGGTGATGGTCCGCAGAACCGACTTCAACTCACAAGGAGAGTGTCTGACCTTCGGGAAACGGATTTTAGCGGGCATTGGAGAGCCGAATTTTTTAACGAAATATCATCTATTTCGTTAAAAAATGATGTCTCTTCTATTGAGTGTCACATTGTAAATATTTAAGATACGAAAACGAGGAAGAAAAATTGTAAAAGTAGATAGCAGAAGCTAAAATTTAAGCCCTGATTCATTAAAAAATATTGATTATTCAGGAAATTACAAGCAATCGAAGATAACGTAAGAAAATGGTTAAAAATTTGTCTTCATTTTAACCGATTAAATAAATCGTATATTTAACCATTTTCTTATGCTGTCTTTGATTGCTTATAACTTCCTGAAAAACAATATTTTTTAATAAATTAGGGCTTAAATTTTAGCTTTTACTGTCTACTTTTATAATTTTACTTCCTCGTTTTCGTATCTTAAATATTTACAGTGTGACACTCAATTGAAGAGACATCATTTTTTAAAGACATAGATGATATTTGAGACTTAAAACGCTTTAAAACTGCTCTCCATGAGCATCTCTTTGCTCTAGACTAATTGAACTGATTATTATTTGACGGTGTACTATGATATTTCACCTATATATGTACACAATTAACTCACGTAATTATTCGACTACGTGTATATATTTGACTTACCGATGTATGACTGACTAATATAGTCTATAATGGATTGACGCTAACATAACTGTAATGTTAACCAATGATTCCGACTAAGCGACTATGCTAGTTCTATGTTATGACATGTCTAACTATGACTAATCTAGACTATATTGTATTGACATTAATGTTCACCAATGCTTTCAACTAAGCGACTACATTAATACTATGTTCTACCTGGCGACCAGAAAATTGTACACTATCTGTATTGTTTAGGCAGAGACCTGAAATAAAACTTATATTATTATTATTATTATTATTATTATTATTACTCGTGCGGCCTGCCCGGGTACATATCACGTTATTTCTCAAATTGTGCGGGAAACGGAGAAGGGGGCGATCCCTCAGACGGGGAACGTCGTGGCTTCGTGCGTCAGTCGCACCGCCCCGAAAGAGCCTACTCTCGACGACATCATCGTTGTCGCCGAAACTTGTGAGAAGCATAAATAATGCATGAAAAGAGTGCTAGAAAGGCTCGTCGACGCTGGATTAACTCTGAACGCAGACAAATGTGTATTTTTCAAACCAGAGGTAGCGTATTTAGGCTTCTTGGTTGACCGGAACGGCACGCGCCGAACCCGGCCAAGATAAAACCGATAAAGAATTATCAGCAGCCACAAAACTTGAAACAGCTGCGTCGTTTTTGTCGGTACCTCATCGTGGTATAGGAAGTTCATTCCGAATTACACCATGATCGCCGAGCCGCTTACAAGCCTGACGATAAAGAATCAAAGGTATGAGTGGCTCGCCGAGCAGCAGAGCGCCTTCGACTTGTTGAAGGCGATGATCATGACTGCTCCAGTCCTGCATCACCCCGATCCCAATGGCCTTTTCATCGTCCAGACGGACGCTAGCGATGTAGGCTTGGGCGCGGTCCTGCTGCAAGAGGTAGAAGGACAAGAGAGAGTGATAGAGTTCGCGAGCCGTGTGTTAACACCGGCGGAGCGAAATTACAGCGTCACCGAAAGGGGCTACGAGTTTAAAGTTGTGACAGACCACAGTAGTTTGCGTGGCTCTGTCAGATGAAGAATCCCATGAGCAAGCTTGCTTATTGGGCATTGGAGCTGCAAGGTCACAAGTTTTCGGTAGAATACCAAAAAGGTGCCTTGAACCACATGGCAGATTCCCTCTCTCGTATGTACGAGGACGAGGACAGCCAGAAGGTGGCCGCAGTATCCTGGTCGATGGACACCGAAGATACGTGGTACCAAGAATGGTGCACCAAAGTAAGAGAGCAGCCCAACGATTACTCAACCTATAAACTCGTCGCAGGTAACCTCTATCGCTATCGACCGAACCAGGAAATGGATGAAACCTTCGACGATGATGACAACGCATGGAAGCTGGTCGTACCACAGGAGCATCGTTACGAAGTTTTATAGGAGTGTCACGACGACGCAACCGCTGTACATCTCGGCAGGGAGAAGATGTTTGCCAGAGTAGCTCTACGCTATTACTGGTCACGCTAGTACGCGGAAACGCGTACGTGCACAATTGCGGAACGTGCCAGCGATTTAAGGTAGAGTAACGAGCTCCAGCCGGCAAAGCCTCAAGGCTGCCAGTACATTTTAGTACTCCAAAACCTTTTTACCAGGTGGGTGGAAGCCACCCCAGTCCGCAAGGCAAACGCAAAGACGGTGGTAGGAGAGCTGAATCGCAAGAAGGTTTTCCTCCGATTCGGCTGCCTGGAAGTTTTCTTATCTGATAACGGTACCGAGTTTAAAAACCGGGACGTAGAGAGCTTCCTGGCGGAGCGTGGCGTGCATCACACCAATACTCCGACCCCTCAGGCTAATCCGGTGGAGCGCGCCAATCGCACATTGTAAACGATGATCGAATCTTATCTGAAGAAGCGGCACACCGCGTGGGATGAGCAGCTTCCGGAACTTCTCAGAGCCCCCTGGCACGCAAAGGCGGCTGCAAGAGGTGGCATCAGAGTCACCAGCGCAAGAAGAAAGCTTGGCGGTTAGAGGGAGCGACTTGAAGCCCTCCCAGAACTACATCGGCGGGCAGCCTCTCAAGCGAGAGCACCGCAAGACCGCCAAGTCAGCTACTACCATACCTGCAGCAGGGCAAGGCGCCCCAGAATACCGCCCGAATATCGCCCTCTACCCTTTTCTAGCAGCTGCAGCTAGTCGCAGGCACCGCCTCCTAGAGGAACATCGGTAAGGGGAAAGGTAAGGATAGGTTCAAAACAGCTTTGTCATCAAGGCGGTGTTGTGTGGCAGAACCGACTGTCACGAGGAAGGCTTGGCCGTAGCCAGCAGTCGAGTATGCGGCGTATATTACCCTCCTCTGGTGAACCAGGGAGGTCTAATATCCCGCTCTGCACGGCCACATGACAATAAATAAAAATTCAAGTTTATTTACAATTAAAGTTTATAAATATATGGTTTTCATTCATTATTTCTTTTTAATTTCGCTCATGGTAATATCAATTTTGTTTTCTTTTTGCCGTTTACCACACAAATTATTTAAATAATCTTGATATTTCATTTCAGTCTTTATATAATCTTCAATTTCCAAATTTAGAGTACTTATTTTACGTAAATAATTAGAATTTATATTTTTAATTTCAATATAAGTTGCTTTAATGGGATCCCATTCAATCTCCATCTGAGATTTATTGTACTTTCAATGCTTTTGCTATTGGTATTATAGAAGATGATTCACATATTTACGTTATTTTTGAAGAAGCTACTAATGTAATACTTCCATTTCAATTACGTAAATTTTTTGCATGGTTCATTTTAGCAGAAAACATTCAAGGTAATTTGATTTGGGAAAAATTCAAACATTTTTTTCCGAGGATTTTAAAGAAAATAAAGAAAATAATGCTCTATCGCATATTTAAAGTATATTGGAAACTGAAGACAAGTTGTAAAGATTTCAGTTTACCTGAACCAATAGTAGTTAATAGTATTGAAGAAAATTCTGAAAATGTAACACACAGTAAGAATATTTTTGATATTGTTTTTAATCAGTTAATTAATGATCAAAAATCAATTTTCAATGAAATAGTAAACAGTGAATATAAAATTAACTTTATTGATGGTCCTGGAGGTTCAGGTAAAACTTTCTTATACAAAACATTAATACATTATTTTGTATCTTTGAACAAAGAAACTTTATCTGTGGCTTGGACTGGAATAGCTTCTATTTTATTACCTAAAGGAAAGACAAGTTATCGTACTTTTAGACTTCCTTTAGATTTAAACAGTATTGAAACTGCTTTTTTTAAATTCGACTCGGATAAAAAAAATTGAGAGGAGTTGATATTATTATTTAGGACGAATGTCCTAATGTTTTAATGATATTCCATTTGATGGAAAATTGATCATATTAGGAGGTGATTTTCCATAAATTCTTCCAGTTATGAATTGTACGCACAAAAATAGTATAATTGAAGAAACAATTACATTTTCTGTGTTATGGTCACTTTTTAAAGTTCTAAAATTATAACTCAAAATATTCGTTCGGAAAATAAAGAATTTGCTTCACTATTGTTAGAATTGGGTGAAGGACAAATTAATCCATTTATTATTCCAAATAAATGGAAAACGAATAATGTTTGTAAAGAAATTTATAGCAACATTAATATTAAAACTTCAATAGATCGTGTAATCTTAACTGCTAAAGATAATAAAGATAATAAAATTATTAATAATAAAGTTTTAGAATTATTGAATGAAAAAATACATACATATTATAGTTTAGATTATGCAACTTATAAAGGAGTTGATCAAACAGATGAAAATATTGATTTAAATTATCCAGTTGAAATGCTTAACAATATTAGAGAAGGTTTTCCACCTCATGAATTAAAATTGAAAGTATATGCTATTGTTATGTTAATTAGAAATATAAGTATTACAGAAAGAATGTATAATGGTACACGTCTAAGAATAAATGGATTATATGCTCATAATGTTAAGGCACAAATAATTACAGGCGAAAGAATTGGTGAAGAGGTTTTTATTATACGAATAACATTAAATACTGCAGATTCATTTTCAGTTCCTTTTATTCTTTACAGAAAACAATTTCAAATTGTATTAGCTTTTGCAATGACAATAAATAAATTTGAGGGACAAAGTTTAGATTCCATTGGTATTTTCATTAGACGACCATTATTTTCACATGGCCAATTGTATGTTGCATTATCTCGGTGTAAAAATCCAAATAAAATATATATTGAAAATATTTCAAACGATTCTTCAATAATTGAAGATGTTGTTTGGAATGATATTTTTAAATTCTTAAATTGGTCAAAATTTAGAAGGGTTTATAAATTGGTTAAAATTTTGAAAGGTTTATAATAGTTATAAATTGATTTATTTATTAAATAAATTATAAACATTATTAACAAGTAATTAATTAAAATTAGAAAATTTTCCCAATGTATATGTTATATATTCACATAAATGTAATATAATGATATTAATTTGATTATTTTATTACATTTAATAAAAAATAATTCATAATATATTTGTAGTATATATGAATTCATTTTTTATTAAATGTAAATACGAAGATATGTAATATTAAAGTAATTTTTGACACATTATGGAATAAAATAAGATTATAAATAATATAATATAAAATAAGTAAAAAATTACATTATAATTCACATCTTCATTGGAGGAGGAAGGAAGGGCTAGGTGGAGTCAATTTTAAAATCTCCAGTAATTTTCTGACACCTAATTAATGTGTAAACAGAATTCCTACGAAAAGGCCGCGACAAACGAGAAGCAGAGAGAAAATTGAATTCCCGAAAATATGCGCGCAGCAATATTTCGTCCAACGCTAAATTTCATAATCAACTGTTCAAGTTTTCAAGCATATATTATTGAAATAAATTTAAAAGTAATTATAAGTACAATGAGGAACTCTGTAACAAAAACTCACTGATGCTTGAAGTATTTGAATCTCTATGACATTCAACAGTCTAAGAGTGTTACCTCCGTGACGTATTTCTCACATATACATCAGTAATTGTTTGATATATAAGAAAACGATACGAGTGCGAATTTATATGACGCAACGTTTCATCTACACGGTATCTCAACATAGTGGGTCATAACGCAACATGATACATTTTTATACAGCGTTCTCAAACACTTTCGTTCAAACAAAACAGAACGCGACAATTTAAATTACCAATTAAGATCATCTCGATTATCTTTAACCTAATTTAATCGTCGTATAAGTAAAGCAATGTGCGCCATATGCGCTAGTCACTGTAAAAATTAAAACGCTACTCCGTCGTCCCCTGGCGAAAAATGAGGGAAAGCAATCCCAGAATCTTTATAAGTAAAGTACAAGAAAGTACAGTGTAAGTGAAATTCAGTTTATGAGAAGTACACCGCATCGTCATAAAGGATTGCCAACAAACTAATGGTAAATAAAGTTATTAAATATATATATTCAGTACTCTTCGTCTGACCGTCGTACTGAGCAGACGTGTTTACATAAACTCTGGGCTTAGAAGTATAAACACTGTTTGAATTATTAAACTGCCAAAATGGTAGTTAGAATACTTTTTTCCAATATTTATTTTTTAGTATTTTAATTAAAGTTAGGCTATAAAAATTCTTTGAAAAATATAAATTATTAGCACAAAATCAATACGGATTTAAAAAAAATAAAGATGCTAAAGATGCTCTCAGTTGCATAACAAAATTATTATATAACAGTCTAGATAAAAGCAAACCAACAGCCATAACTTTTTTGGACTTAGCGAAAGCGGTTGATACTGTAAACCATAAGATCTTACTAGACAAACTATATAACTATGGCATACGAGGCAAAGCACATGAAGAACTATCACGAACACTCATCAAGAACGATTTAAGTAATAAAAGACAGCAAGTAAGAATAGGATTAATTAATAGTAACTATGAAACAATGAATACAGGAGTACCACAAGGTACTATACTTGGACCACTTCTATTTATAATTTATGTGAAGCATTTATTAACGAACAGGACTGATAGTACTATCTCATATGCGGATGATACGGCAATTTTTGCATCTGATGATACTTGGGTAAAAGTACAATCCAAAATGAATATGTACTTGAATGATTTATCTTCTTGGTTAGCTCTAAACAAATTATCATTAAATATACGAAAAACTACTTATATAACTTTTGGTAATTACTGTGATAGCGTGCCTAAGCATATGGATATAATTATATAGGGTATTACTTTAAGAAGAGTAGAAAACTGTAAATGTCTGGGTATCGTTTTTAATTATGACCTAAAGTGGGATAGCCATATTGAATATATATATTAAAGAAAACAAAATATATAATTTATATAATATATAAATAAAATGGCTAGTTGTATGGAATCAGATATACTTAGAATGATATACTATGCATTTTTCCTATAAAATATTGCTTGGGGTGGTGCTTATAGAAACAAACTTGATCTACTACAGAAGACACAGAACAGAATTCTAAGAATTGTTAACAAAAATTGTTTTGTACAAGATACCATTAAATCTAAAACAAATATTCGCGTACGAATGTATTTCTTATCATTACTATGAATTTCAGAATTTATACTTGTCATCTACTTGCATAACGAGAAATAAACTTATTATACCACCAAATTTTCCGACATATAACGACATCTAGTATAAACCTTAAAACACTTGATATTTCAAAAAATCATAATAGAAAGAAGTTAAACAAATGGATAAGTGTTAATATATTTTAAGTGTGATTGAGTCTGACTTATCAATGTTGATACTAAGTTCAATTTAACATAGGAAATTTAGTTTTAATTTAGTTTATAAGTTAGTATATAAGCCGGATCTATGTACAGGTAGCATTGTCTACCTCTGTAGTATTCTAGTATCTCCAAGCATGATATATGCTTGGTCCATTAACTATGCATGTATAATTACTCTGGTAATAACAAATAAATAAATAAATAAAGTAATAAGACAATTATTATTTCTTTCCCCCAATTTCGGACTTAATAGTAGAATAAAATTTGCAATTCTTTTAATTGTTAAGTTTTTTTAACAAGTACAGCATTACAATGTTACTAACTTTTTTCTATACTTTTTTTCTTCAAATTTTCAGGAAATATTCTTTTAGTCATGTAGAATAAGCTTATATAAAATTTTGTTAGGGTATTTTGGTATTTATATGAGTAATACATAGTTCAACTTTCATTATTTTTCATGATTTTGGATAATACGGGCGTTTTAATTAAAATTAGGTTTACTAATTTAATCATTATTGTGATTTTCAATTTATAATTGAAAAGAACTTTGAAAATCACTCAATACTTAAAAAAAATCAAAAGTCAAATTATTGTTTTTCCACACTTCTTTAACGTTGTAAAGTTATCTGCAAACTTTTATCATTTTATTATTATTTAATTTTCTAAAATATATAAGTAAAAATTTATAATTTTCAGAAAATTGGAATTTGTAACAATAATAATTAACCAAACAAATAAATAAAAATACGATCGTAATAAAAACTCTTAACACTTAAGGAGGTACGCCACCTTTAAAATTACGAAAAATCAATTTTCTTTTTTTACGTATTTCCATAGAAAAATACTGGTAGAAGATAGTCCA